>OY992886.1:50558976-50698976 GCA_963921405.1 Cepaea hortensis
TGTTGGGGAAGATGTAAAGATCTTTCAAGTGCTCATTCTAATGCTTTTTGTAAGTTGGTCTTCGTTTATCTAAGGTTGTTCTAACTGCAACCAATAAATGATTAGACAGACAGGCAGACAGACAGACAGACCGAGAGGAGGGACAGACAGACAGACAGACAGGAACTTATATGACTACTTATATGAATTGAATGAGATGCTCCCCATCAGGGGCTGGGCGAAGCCGGGCCGGGTCAGACAGACAGACAGACAGATAGATAGTCGGGAACGGGAGCTTATATGACTACTTATATGAATTAAATGAGATGCTCCACACCAGGAGCTGGGCGATGCCGGGCCAGACAGACAGACAGATAGTCGGTAACGGGAACGAGAACTTATATGACTACTTATATGAATGAAATGAGATGCTCCCCACCAGGGACTGGGCGAAGCCGGGCCGGGTCAGCTAGTATTTTTTTAAAAATTAAAAAGTCGCTTTCACACCATTAATTGCTGGAGAATTTTTTAAAAAGTCTGGCGGGAATCGAACCTCGAGCTACCGCGTATCAGACGGAGACTCTTACCACTATGCTATTGAGGATACGATTTTGAATCAACAAAAATGTATAATATAGCCACACACATGTCCCGATGACGTCACATTCGTTAAGTCAAGTGACTTGGAAAATCACGTGACCAGCCGGGACAGTTTAACTATGTATAAAGGAATACTTTATACATAGTGCGCTATGAATAGACACTTCCATTTAAAAAATGAAGTATGGTTAGGCTCTGTGGCAAAGCAGTTATGAACGCAATTACAATTCTAATACTGCATTAGTAACAGCTGCAGGCGATCTGAAAGCAGAGCTCCTTGCATTGGTTTTCATGCAATGGTAATGGTGTGGTGAGTGTGAGTATCGGTCATTCAGAAAGCAATGGCAAACTTCTGAAAGCAAACTTGCCAAGAAATCACAAACAGTAAAATTGTGTTCAAGATCCCAACAACTCATGTGAATCTCCGCTTAGAATTGAGATGCATGCATCATTGAGGTACTATAAGTAAGTTTTGGTTTTTCAAGGCTTATCTATCTGTGGTGGTCTCGTTAGTAAATACCCAAAAACAATTTGAATGAAAACCATGATGAAACCTGCCACAATTTGCATAAATGCATCACACTCAAAAAGTAAAAACTTAAAAAAAACACACATCTACACGCACCTCGACTGTTTTGATAGGGGCAGCCAACTTTTCTTTATCCATTCGCATAATATCCTCGATGGATTCCATGACGGAAGCGTAGTGTATATATTAAGTCTATTATAGTACAAACAAGAAAGTTAAGACACTTCTCACGTATGGTTACTTTTCTGCCATGTGAGAGAACGAAAACATGAACCAAGATCGGCGGAAGTATACAAGGAAATCTCTTGTGTCAGAAAACCAATCAAATCTAACTGTGCAGGCATGAAAAGGGACTGAGTGGTCTCGAGGTATGGTGTCCGCTTCGAGTGCTGGAGGTCCCGGGTGAGAGCCGGAATTTTTTTCACGTGGACTAATAGTAACAAAATTTCCCCCGGTCTCTGAGTAGCGAGACTGGACGCCCGTGTGTATTGTTGGGGACGTAAAAAATCCAACTAGGCAGTTGGAAATAGAAAAGTGTAGCCTAACTGCGCTGCCCGGGCAAAATTTCGAGTTAAAAAATCTACCCAAAATATTTCAGGATCCTCGCCGGTGCTACGGAGTTCGTGCACTGATCTGATATTCTCCGAACTCAGGCTTGAGTAAGGAATGGAACTTTGAATTGAATTGAACTTTATTTAAAAAGGTTACAAATTGAGCACGTAGGCCCGCCTTACTTCGGCCCTTCCAATCACTTATCTTTCGTTCATCAACAGTGCATAATACATTCACATAGGGGAAAAAAAAAACATTGTCATATGAATGTTGTAAGCATAAACAATGCATATTATCATGTTATGTGACACATCCCACACCAACCCACACACACATCCCTCACCCACTCACACATCCCCAACCCACCTCACATCCGTCCCCAACCCAGATATCTCGCAACCACCCACACACACATCCCACATCCACACCCACTCCACATACCCAAACCACACAAACGTTACCCACACACACATGCTCCACACCCCTCCCATCAACCACACACATACCCCTCCCACATATACATCCCACACAAACCCACACTGATACATCCCTTATCCACTCACACATCACCCACTCTTACCCTCTGTCATATATTTTTGAAGGGAGTGGGAGATCACTGTAGTGCATGCCCATCTCTAACAAAAGAAGTAGAGCCCCATCCTCTTCTATCTTCAATATCCCCAGAATATGAACCTTGAGTTATCTGCAGGCCTCGTTCTATTAAGTATGTCTAGGAGATATAGATTATGGCCCTGGTGAGAATGGTAATTACTAACTGGGAATCTGCCCCTTCTCCAATGATTCTGATAGCTCTGGACCCCCTTATTGGTTATCAAATCTGAGGAAAGTCTGGAGAATTTTCTCAGCCTGATTTAGATGAAGAAAACATGGATGTTGAGCAGTTGATAGATCTAGAGTCTTCTCTCCCCCATTTTTAGTAAGTCATTATGAGTTAATTTATTTTTAAACAATCAAACACATAATCAATCACATTAGATTCTGACAACATGATGTACAAAGAAGTTGTTGACTCACAGATAGGTTTGAACTGATAAATTAACAGAAGGTCAATTCATGTTAATCATTTATTGACTGGGCCTGAGCCTTCTGGCCAGTACATACATCTCTATTGTGATTTACACAAGATAATAGAAAAGTTGCACATTGGACCATTGTCCCAGACAATCAATCAAGCATCAATATATGAGATGTCAACAAGTGTGAAACATAGTAAACATTATGATGTTGTACATATTAAGTGTGATGGTGATGAATCAACAATTAACTATCAGTTTCCTGAAATTGGGTGTGGTGTGTACCAATGAGAAAGGTAACCTGGTGACTGGAAGATTAGGTAAGCCAGGGTCCATTGACTGATGGATCCACTTCAGGTATGCCCGTATAGCTCCACTGAAGGCCTCCCCATACTCTGCTCATGGCCAAGTCGTCCTCCATCTCATTTGTGGTTCATCTCTCTCTCTCGGCTTCCCTCTGTCAGGTCTGATTTAGGTGGTTAGTTTGCTGATGTGTTGGGTGGTTGTTGGTATGTAGCCACCAAGATCACTGATGAATATTCACATATATATGTACATTCCTACCAATACAATCTTTTAAAAGTAGGTAAAAGAACCTAAATTCCTGAAGTAGGAACTAGTTCCCCTCCCCTCCTTTTCTCTCTAAGCTAGTGTTGGGTTAATTTGGGGTGGACAGAGTTTATCACACGGTGTACGCCTTGTCTCAGTTTGTAAGTTCTCATTTGACCTGGGGTCAGTGAACGTGTACAGTAAGACAGTGACAAGAGTGAGAATATGTCAAGATGCATGTAAATAAATGACATACATTTATAACATTTCTTCCACTGAATGGTGTTTATAATATGTATAAATAATTATCTGTGTTTTCCCAATTAACCAACTTCTTCTTCTTCTTCTGTGTCTAATAACTCTCTCCCATTATCTGTTGTTGTTGTGATGTTGAGTGTTGGGTTGTGTGGTGATGAGTGGTGTTGAGTTTTAAGTTATGTTGAGTAATGAGTTAAGTTCACTGCGCGTGATGGTGTTCCGCGAAGCACAACTTTCTCATGTAATGCAGTTCATGTGTGCCCTTATCTAATTAAAATTTGACATAAATATAAATATTTATTCCGTCAAACCCTATTGATTCAATAGATGAAGGAGAAAGGAAAGATTGATTTCTCTTTCAGCTTTCTAGATTGTAAATAGGCATAGATAAGTCTGTTTTAGAACAAGGCACTTATTCTAGTACACGAACTGTCATTTCAGCTGTAGGTAGTGATAGCATCTTTTATCAGTGTTTCTGGTGAAATGCACAAGATTGCTTTAGAATCATCACTCCTCACAGTTGTTTAGAATAGAATGTAGTAGTATAATGCACTTCTTAAAGTTAATAATTATCTCTAAGAATATCAGAGATTGCAATCGAAGAGAGTATTGGAGAGTCATTTTGCCCGGGAACGGCTCTGTGTCGTTAGAATCTACAGTCGAGCATTTTTATATTTCAGAGGTTTTAATTAATAATAATACATTTCAATTGACATTACAAACACGGGTTACGTTTACTTGATACTTGATACATCGGGTTCTTAGTCTAATCTCGGGACTAACAAGCTCACCTGGAATTCAGACATTCTGCCTCCTCTATTTGAAAATTTGGTCACACAATTTTTGACGTCTGTTCGCCAGGCATGTTTTTGCAAGAGTGCGCTGCTTATCATAATCTATACCGGCATTGGCGCGAAAGCCGTGTCACGTGTCTGTCCCGTCCAATGGTTTTTTACGCCTAGGCTGATGAAATCTTTCTAAGAATCCACGTCATCTGTCACTTGTTCAGTTCCAGTTTCGATGTTAAGTTTTAAGTCCTAGTCTCCGTTTGCGGTTGTGAAGTCAATTTCTTTTAATGTTGTTTCCTCTTTTTGCGGCAGGTGTTGGTAAATGAATAATGGTGGTTAGCGTTATGCTACATGGCCCCACTCCAGATTGTTCTATGGTATGGAACTATGTTTCCAACATTTTCAGTTATCAAGCTGTTCCCATTTTTCCTCCCTTGTATTCTCTTCTGCATCTGATTGACCTGGTTCATCAGGCACTGGGTGTCGACTCAGGAAGTCCGCTCCCACATTCATTTTCCCAGGAACATACTCAACCTGGAACGAGTAAGGTTGAAGAAGCAGCGACCACCTCATAAGTCGGGCATTCAGAGTCTTATATGCTGCGAGAAACATGAGTGGTTGATGGTCACATTGCACTGTGAAATGTTTGCCATATAGGTATGCCTGAAATTTCTGTACACTCCATACAAGCGCAAGACATTCTCTCTCGATAGTACTGTAATTTCTCTCTGCTGCATTCAATTTCCTGCTAGCATAGGCTACAGGGAATAGCTCTGATGGTACATCTCCCTTTCTCTGCAACAGCGTTGCCCCAATTCCTATGTTACTGGCATCGGTGCGCAGCACAAATGGTTGGTCGAGGTCTGGTAGATGTAAGACTGGATGAGCAGTTAATGCCTGCTTTAGTGCTGTGAAAGCTCTCTCACAGTCAGCTGACCAAGTGACTTTCTCTGGTTTCCCCTTTTTGGTAAGATCCGTTAAAGGTGCTGACAGAGTATTGAAGTCCTTGATGTATTTTTGATAGAATCCACATAAGGATACAAATGATCTTACATCCTTCTTTGTTTTTGGACGAGGTGCTCTCTGGAGTTTATCCACATTTCCCTCTTGTGGAGTTATCAGTCCATGAGATATCTTATGACCTAGAAAGTCCAATTCTTGGAATCCTATCTGACACTTCTTTGGTCTAGCCGTCAATCCAGTTTCTCTGAGGCGCCTGAACAAAAGATGCAGGGTTTCTACATGCTCTTCAAATGTTTCTGTGGCGATCAGGATGTCATCCATGAAGTGACTGATGTCTGGATGCTGTAGTGGGTCAAGTAATTTTCTCATCATACGTGTAAAGACGCTGGGAGCATTACTTAATCCGAATGGAAGAACGTTGAACTCATAGTGTCCTCCAGGCGTGCTGAAAGCTAACCATGGTCTAACTTCCGGTTTTACAGGAATCTGGTAATATCCCTTACTGAGATCAATCCTAGTAAAGTACTTAGCTCGGTTGAGATCTGTGAAGAGTTTATTCTGATCAGGCAGAGGTTCTGCTTGGAATTCAGTTATAGCTTTGAGCTGTCGATAATCGATGCACAATCTATGTTCTCCACTTGGCTTTCTCAATAAGACGACGCTAGCACTGTAAGGTGATTCAGATGGTGAGATTATTCCTGCGGTGAGCAGCTGTTGTATTTCTTCCTCTAAAGTCTTTTGCTTTGCATAAGGAACTGGGTAAGTCTTGACTCGCACAGGAACTGTGTCATTCAACTTCATGTCAAATTCCTCCAAATCAGTTCTTCCTGGCTTATCAGTAAGTACTTCTGCATATTTTGCCATAAGTTCCCTAATCTGCTTTTGCTGATCCTTTGTTAAGTTGGGATTGATTTCCACATCCTTAAAGGTCTCTTTGGCTTGCAGTTGGCACTCGACTCCCATTGTTGATCCTTCTTCGACTTCAGTAGCCACACTGATGGCCATCAGATGTGCAGGTTCGGTGGTTGAGGGTCTTTCATGATATTTCTTCAAGAGGTTTATGTGAAATACTTTCATCTTGCCTTTGACTGAAATTCTGTAGTTGGTACGGGAGATCTTCTCCGTCACTACATAAGGTCCTCTCCATCCTATTTGCAGCGTATTCTGACTGGTTGGAAGCAGCAACATCACCTTCTCTCCTACCTCTAACTCTCTATCCTTTGCCTTGCGGTTGAAGTTACGAGCAATTCTTCGTCTGGCTTGACGTAGATTGACATTCCCTTGTTTCCAACTGTGTTGTAAACGATTTTTCAACTCGGCAACATATGTAGATGCAGTCACGACTGTATCATCTGTAGTATTATCAGTCCACGTTCGAAGTAACGCCTCCGGTGGTCCCCTGATCGGTCGTCCAAACAACAGTGTGGCTGGAGCAAAACCTGTTGAGTGATGGGGTACTTCCCTTAAGCGAATAAAGCTGCTGGTAAATACAAGTCCCAATCCTCTGTCTTCTCCTGGGCAATTTTGCGCAGGATACTAATCAATGTCCCGTTCCACCTTTCCACAAGTCCATTTGACTGAGGGTGATATGGTGAACTGAAGATATGGCGTGCATGAAAAAGTCTGAAGGTCTCTTCCATGAGCTTACCACGAAACTGTGAACCGTTGTCCGTCAAGATCCTTTGTGGGAATCCTAGACGTGTGAATATTCCTAATAATGCATCAGCGACGTGTTTGGAGTCACAGCTGGGCATAGGAACTGCTTCGGCCCACATGGTCGTTGTGTCCACAAGCGTTAATATGAATCGGTTTCGCCTCTTCGTTGCTGAGAGAGGTCCGATTATGTCTACAGCCACTTTCTCAAATGGAATTCCAGTGATTGGCGATTCACCCAACATTGCCGGTGGTGTCCGGTGTTTTGGTGATACTTTCTGACACTGTGGGCATGATTTTACAAACCGTTGTATGTCTGAATTCATCCCTGGCCAAAAGTAGTGAGTGGTAATCCGCTGTGTAGTAGCGTTGATATCCATGTGCCCACTGAATGGTAGACTATGACCCATCTCTAAGATCTGAGTCCTGTATTGAGTTGGTACAACAAGTTGATTAAACTATTGTCCAGCTCGTCCTGCTTTTCTGTAAAGAAGTGCTGACTTCATGAACAGATCACCTTTACATAGAGGTAAATGTGATTTTGGCAGTTTTCTGAAGCAGGGTTCCAAGGTGATGTCGGCCTCTTGTGCCCTCTTCAGTTCCTCCGTTCGAGGGATTGGCGTAGTTGTTTCTGGAGTTTTTGTTGCCTGGGATCGAGTGGTCATGGTCGTCATCGCCACGGGTTGAACAGGTTCTCCTAGAACGATAAATCTACAGCCGAGGATTACAGGATATATCGGATCGTCCAAGACCGCTGCCTTGATTGTCCCAGTGACATACCGCGAGGCTATGTTCACTTTTGCCACTGGAAGAGACATATTTGTTGAACTCTTCAGTGGTCCCTGTAATTCCACTATTTCCTCTGACACCTGTTCAGGGTGAACTAAGGATGATGAGACAACACAGTCATATGATAATCCAGTATCATATAAACAGGTCGTTTTGAATCCATTTAGCAAGATGGATTCTACAACTGGAATACGAGATGATGTGTCTTGATGAGGTGTCTGTTTGGACGTTTCACCAGTGCTCACTTTTTTCTCTTTTCGGTTGGCCAAACATGCCGCTGTGTGTGGAGGTGGCTTCCTCCTGCAATTCTGAAATGTGTAACCTCTAATTTTGCAATGGGTACAGAATGGTTTGTCCTCCTTCCGCGCTGTTTGGACTGAGTTTTGAGTGTTTTTCTGGGATTTCCCCTTTTTCCCGGTGGCCTCAGTGTTTTCACCCTCCTTTGGCTGTGGAGTTTTGTTTTGAGAGGGGGTGTTGTTCGAACGTCCCTTTCCTCCCATCTCCTTCTGAGATTTCTCAAATCTCTCTGCCAGGATGATTATAGTTTCCAGGCGGTCAGCCCCGTTTTGGGTTAAGAATGCCTTCATTTCGTTCTGCATTTTTCCCTTGATCTGATCAATGATGATCATTTCACGGAGTCCTTCAAAATTTTCCTCAAATCCTCCCAAGCAAGTCCATCTTTGTATGTATGACTTCAGTCTTTCGACTAGTTGCGCGTAACTCTCACCCGGTTCCTTCCTTGTGGCTTTGAACCTGAGTTTATAAGATTCGGCGTCCACTTCGAATCGGCTCAAGAGTGCCGTCTTAAGTGTTGTGTAGTTCTGTTGTTCCTCTCTAGTGAGTCTTGAGAAAACATCATACGCCGTGGATCTTAAGGCCTGCGCTAACTTCGTCGCCCATCTACTTTCTTCAAGCCCACAGCTGACAGCCATTGCCTCGAAGCGTGATAAAAATCCTTCGATGTGGTCAGTCTGTTCATTAAAGGGTTCCAGAGGAAATGACATAGCTCCTGAATTAAGTTGAGAGACGTGAGGAGGTGGTTCTGTTACTGGCGATCCTGATGAGGTTGAGGGTGTAGGACCACTCCCTTTCTCTATTCTCCGGATCTCCACTTCAATCTCCATTCTCCTCAACTCTAGTTGGTGTTGACGATCTCTCTCCTTATCCTCCATTTCAGCCTGTAGTCGTTTCTCTTTCTCCTCCAATTCTGCCTGAAGTCGTTTTTCCCTCTCAGCCAATTCAGCCTGAAGCTGTTTTTCTTTGAGAGCCAATTCCGCTTGCAGTCTTTCTCTTTTGTCGAATGCATCTGAAACATAGTTAGCTAGCTCAAGGCCATCTAACCCGCATTCCCTACCTGTTTCTGTTATTTGGGCTCTAAACTTTGCAGTTTCCGCCATGTCTATAATTTATTGCTTTGTTCTGCCAAAAATATAATTGCAGTTAGTCTGATCCGCGTAAGCTTGTCAGTCCCTGATCTGCAAATATACAACAGAGCATATGCAATATTAAAAACACCCTATGTTATTTCTGTCTGTCAATGCTGGAAAAGCCAAAGGCAGCAGGCACTGAAATAACCAGATTTAATTCCTAGTAAAGAAAAGAATCTGAAATTAGACAGAGTTTTCCCAACGGATAAGATTTTCCGGTGGTTGATGAAATGCTGTTAAGTTCAGACTCCACAGGAAAAGAACACCTTCTCTGGAAGAGAAGTAGTGTTGGTAGAGTAGATATACACTATATATTTCACCTGGAGCACCTCTCTCTGAAGTATAAGCCTATTTGAACATGGCCCCCTTCTTCAGGAGGAATGATCAGTCACCTACTCTTATTTATCTGTAAATGTCATTCATATCATGTGGCTGTAAATCAATATAAGAAAATGACAATGTTCAAAATCTAAAGATAATTGTGTTAATGTTTTATGTAATTGTTTAAAGGTTAATATATGGGAACCATCCAGGACGTAGCCGACAATATGTCATATATTTTTGAAGGGAGTGGGAGATCACTGTAGTGCATGCCCCATCTCTAACAAAAGAAGTAGAGCCCCATCCTCTTCTATCTTCAATATCCCCAGAATATGAACCTTGAGTTATCTGCAGGCCTCGTTCTATTAAGTATGTCTAGGAGATATAGATTATGGCCCTGGTGAGAATGGTAATTACTAACTGGGAATCTGCCCCTTCTCCAATGATTCTGATAGCTCTGGAGCCCCCTTATTGGTTATCAAATCTGAGGAAAGTCTGGAGAATTTTCTCAGCCTGATTTAGATGAAGAAAACATGGATGTTGAGCAGTTGATAGATCTAGAGTCTTCTCTCCCCCATTTTTAGTAAGTCATTATGAGTTAATTTATTTTTAAACAATCAAACACATAATCAATCACATTAGATTCTGACAACATGATGTACAAAGAAGTTGTTGACTCACAGATAGGTTTGAACTGATAAATTAACAGAAGGTCAATTCATGTTAATCATTTATTGACTGGGCCTGAGCCTTCTGGCCAGTACATACATCTCTATTGTGATTTACACAAGATAATAGAAAAGTTGCACATTGGACCATTGTCCCAGACAATCAATCAAGCATCAATATATGAGATGTCAACAAGTGTGAAACATAGTAAACATTATGATGTTGTACATATTAAGTGTGATGGTGATGAATCAACAATTAACTATCAGTTTCCTGAAATTGGGTGTGGTGTGTACCAATGAGAAAGGTAACCTGGTGACTGGAAGATTAGGTAAGCCAGGGTCCATTGACTGATGGATCCACTTCAGGTATGCCCGTATAGCTCCACTGAAGGCCTCCCCATACTCTGCTCATGGCCAAGTCGTCCTCCATCTCATTTGTGGTTCATCTCTCTCTCTCGGCTTCCCTCTGTCAGGTCTGATTTAGGTGGTTAGTTTGCTGATGTGTTGGGTGGTTGTTGGTATGTAGCCACCAAGATCACTGATGAATATTCACATATATATGTACATTCCTACCAATACAATCTTTTAAAAGTAGGTAAAAGAACCTAAATTCCTGAAGTAGGAACTAGTTCCCCTCCCCTCCTTTTCTCTCTAAGCTAGTGTTGGGTTAATTTGGGGTGGACAGAGTTTATCACACGGTGTACGCCTTGTCTCAGTTTGTAAGTTCTCATTTGACCTGGGGTCAGTGAACGTGTACAGTAAGACAGTGACAAGAGTGAGAATATGTCAAGATGCATGTAAATAAATGACATACATTTATAACATTTCTTCCACTGAATGGTGTTTATAATATGTATAAATAATTATCTGTGTTTTCCCAATTAACCAACTTCTTCTTCTTCTTCTGTGTCTAATAACTCTCTCCCATTATCTGTTGTTGTTGTGATGTTGAGTGTTGGGTTGTGTGGTGATGAGTGGTGTTGCGTTTTAAGTTATGTTGAGTAATGAGTTAAGTTCACTGCGCGTGATGGTGTTCCGCGAAGCACAACTTTCTCATGTAATGCAGTTCATGTGTGCCCTTATCTAATTAAAATTTGACATAAATATAAATATTTATTCCGTCAAACCCTATTGATTCAATAGATGAAGGAGAAAGGAAAGATTGATTTCTCTTTCAGCTTTCTAGATTGTAAATAGGCATAGATAAGTCTGTTTTAGAACAAGGCACTTATTCTAGTACACGAACTGTCATTTCAGCTGTAGGTAGTGATAGCATCTTTTATCAGTGTTTCTGGTGAAATGCACAAGATTGCTTTAGAATCATCACTCCTCACAGTTGTTTAGAATAGAATGTAGTAGTATAATGCACTTCTTAAAGTTAATAATTATCTCTAAGAATATCAGAGATTGCAATCGAAGAGAGTATTGGAGAGTCATTTTGCCCGGGAACGGCTCTGCGTCGTTAGAATCTACAGTCGAGCATTTTTATATTTCAGAGGTTTTAATTAATAATAATACATTTCAATTGACATTACAAACACGGGTTACGTTTACTTGATACTTGATACATCGGGTTCTTAGTCTAATCTCGGGACTAACAAGCTCACCTGGAATTCAGACATTCTGCCTCCTCTATTTGAAAATTTGGTCACACAATTTTTGACGTCTGTTCGCCAGGCATGTTTTTGCAAGAGTGCGCTGCTTATCATAATCTATACCGGCGTTGGCGCGAAAGCCGTGTCACGTGTCTCTCCCGTCCAATGGTTTTTTAAGCCTAGGCTGATGAAATCTTTCTAAGAATCCACGTCATCTGTCACTTGTTCAGTTCCAGTTTCGATGTTAAGTTTTAAGTCCTAGTCTCCGTTTGCGGTTGTGAAGTCAATTTCTTTTAATGTTGTTTCCTCTTTTTGCGGCAGGTGTTGGTAAATGAATAATGGTGGTTAGCGTTATGCTACATGGCCCCACTCCAGATTGTTCTATGGTATGGAACTATGTTTCCAACATTTTCAGTTATCAAGCTGTTCCCATTTTTCCTCCCTTGTATTCTCTTCTGCATCTGATTGACCTGGTTCATCAGGCACTGGGTGTCGACTCAGGAAGTCCGCTCCCACATTCATTTTCCCAGGAACATACTCAACCTGGAACGAGTAAGGTTGAAGAAGCAGCGACCACCTCATAAGTCGGGCATTCAGAGTCTTATATGCTGCGAGAAACATGAGTGGTCGATGGTCACATTGCACTGTGAAATGTTTGCCATATAGGTATGCCTGAAATTTCTGTACACTCCATACGAGCGCAAGACATTCTCTCTCGATAGTACTGTAATTTCTCTCTGCTGCATTCAATTTCCTGCTAGCATAGGCTACAGGGAATAGCTCTGATGGTACATCTCCCTTTCTCTGCAACAGCGTTGCCCCAATTCCTATGTTACTGGCATCGGTGCGCAGCACAAATGGTTGGTCGAGGTCTGGTAGATGTAAGACTGGATGAGCAGTTAATGCCTGCTTTAGTGCTGTGAAAGCTCTCTCACAGTCAGCTGACCAAGTGACTTTCTCTGGTTTCCCCTTTTTGGTAAGATCCGTTAAAGGTGCTGACAGAGTATTGAAGTCCTTGATGTATTTTTTGATAGAATCCACATAAGGATACAAATGATCTTACATCCTTCTTTGTTTTTGGACGAGATGCTCTCTGGAGTTTATCCACATTTCCCTCTTGTGGAGTTATCAGTCCATGAGATATCTTATGACCTAGAAAGTCCAATTCTTGGAATCCTATCTGACACTTCTTTGGTCTAGCCGTCAATCCAGTTTCTCTGAGGCGCCTGAACAAAAGATGCAGGGTTTCTACATGCTCTTCAAATGTTTCTGTGGCGATCAGGATGTCATCCATGAAGTGACTGATGTCTGGATGCTGTAGTGGGTCAAGTAATTTTCTCATCATACGTGTAAAGACGCTGGGAGCATTACTTAATCCGAATGGAAGAACGTTGAACTCATAGTGTCCTCCAGGCGTGCTGAAAGCTAACCATGGTCTAACTTCCGGTTTTACAGGAATCTGGTAATATCCCTTACTGAGATCAATCCTAGTAAAGTACTTAGCTCGGTTGAGATCTGTGAAGAGTTTATTCTGATCAGGCAGAGGTTCTGCTTGGAATTCAGTTATAGCTTTGAGCTGTCGATAATCGATGCACAATCTATGTTCTCCACTTGGCTTTCTCAATAAGACGACGCTAGCACTGTAAGGTGATTCAGATGGTGAGATTATTCCTGCGGTGAGCAGCTGTTGTATTTCTTCCTCTAAAGTCTTTTGCTTTGCATAAGGAACTGGGTAAGTCTTGACTCGCACAGGAACTGTGTCATTCAACTTCATGTCAAATTCCTCCAAATCAGTTCTTCCTGGCTTATCAGTAAGTACTTCTGCATATTTTGCCATAAGTTCCCTAATCTGCTTTTGCTGATCCTTTGTTAAGTTGGGATTGATTTCCACATCCTTAAAGGTCTCTTTGGCTTGCAGTTGGCACTCGACTCCCATTGTTGATCCTTCTTCGACTTCAGTAGCCACACTGATGGCCATCAGATGTGCAGGTTCGGTGGTTGAGGGTCTTTCATGATATTTCTTCAAGAGGTTTATGTGAAATACTTTCATCTTGCCTTTGACTGAAATTCTGTAGTTGGTACGGGAGATCTTCTCCGTCACTACATAAGGTCCTCTCCATCCTATTTGCAGCGTATTCTGACTGGTTGGAAGCAGCAACATCACCTTCTCTCCTACCTCTAACTCTCTATCCTTTGCCTTGCGGTTGAAGTTACGAGCAATTCTTCGTCTGGCTTGACGTAGATTGACATTCCCTTGTTTCCAACTGTGTTGTAAACGATTTTTCAACTCGGCAACATATGTAGATGCAGTCACGACTGTATCATCTGTAGTATTATCAGTCCACGTTCGAAGTAACGCCTCCGGTGGTCCCCTGATCGGTCGTCCAAACAACAGTGTGGCTGGAGCAAAACCTGTTGAGTGATGGGGTACTTCCCTTAAGCGAATAAAGCTGCGGGTAAATACAAGTCCCAATCCTCTGTCTTCTCCTGGGCAATTTTGCGCAGGATACTAATCAATGTCCCGTTCCACCTTTCCACAAGTCCATTTGACTGAGGGTGATATGGTGAACTGAAGATATGGCGTGCATGAAAAAGTCTGAAGGTCTCTTCCATGAGCTTACCACGAAACTGTGAACCGTTGTCCGTCAAGATCCTTTGTGGGAATCCTAGACGTGTGAATATTCCTAATAATGCATCAGCGACGTGTTTGGAGCCACAGCTGGGCATAGGAACTGCTTCGGCCCACATGGTCGTTGTGTCCACAAGCGTTAATATGAATCGGTTTCGCCTCTTCGTTGCTGAGAGAGGTCCGATTATGTCTACAGCCACTTTCTCAAATGGAATTCCAGTGATTGGCGATTCACCCAACATTGCCGGTGGTGTCCGGTGTTTTGGTGATACTTTCTGACACTGTGGGCATGATTTTACAAACCGTTGTATGTCTGAATTCATCCCTGGCCAAAAGTAGTGAGTGGTAATCCGCTGTGTAGTAGCGTTGATATCCATGTGCCCACTGAATGGTAGACTATGACCCATCTCTAAGATCTGAGTCCTGTATTGAGTTGGTACAACAAGTTGATTAAACTATTGTCCAGCTCGTCCTGCTTTTCTGTAAAGAAGTGCTGACTTCATGAACAGATCACCTTTACATAGAGGTAAATGTGATTTTGGCAGTTTTCTGAAGCAGGGTTCCAAGGTGATGTCGGCCTCTTGTGCCCTCTTCAGTTCCTCCGTTCGAGGGATTGGCGTAGTTGTTTCTGGAGTTTTTGTTGCCTGGGATCGAGTGGTCATGGTCGTCATCGCCACGGGTTGAACAGGTTCTCCTAGAACGATAAATCTACAGCCGAGGATTACAGGATATATCGGATCGTCCAAGACCGCTGCCTTGATTGTCCCAGTGACATACCGCGAGGCTATGTTCACTTTTGCCACTGGAAGAGACATATTTGTTGAACTCTTCAGTGGTCCCTGTAATTCCACTATTTCCTCTGACACCTGTTCAGGGTGAACTAAGGATGATGAGACAACACAGTCATATGATAATCCAGTATCATATAAACAGGTCGTTTTGAATCCATTTAGCAAGATGGATTCTACAACTGGAATACGAGATGATGTGTCTTGATGAGGTGTCTGTTTGGACGTTTCACCAGTGCTCACTTTTTTCTCTTTTCGGTTGGCCAAACATGCCGCTGTGTGTGGAGGTGGCTTCCTCCTGCAATTCTGAAATGTGTAACCTCTAATTTTGCAATGGGTACAGAATGGTTTGTCCTCCTTCCGCGCTGTTTGGACTGAGTTTTGAGTGTTTTTCTGGGATTTCCCCTTTTTCCCGGTGGCCTCAGTGTTTTCACCCTCCTTTGGCTGTGGAGTTTTGTTTTGAGAGGGGGTGTTGTTCGAACGTCCCTTTCCTCCCATCTCCTTCTGAGATTTCTCAAATCTCTCTGCCAGGATGATTATAGTTTCCAGGCGGTCAGCCCCGTTTTGGGTTAAGAATGCCTTCATTTCGTTCTGCATTTTTCCCTTGATCTGATCAATGATGATCATTTCACGGAGTCCTTCAAAATTTTCCTCAAATCCTCCCAAGCAAGTCCATCTTTGTATGTATGACTTCAGTCTTTCGACTAGTTGCGCGTAACTCTCACCCGGTTCCTTCCTTGTGGCTTTGAACCTGAGTTTATAAGATTCGGCGTCCACTTCGAATCGGCTCAAGAGTGCCGTCTTAAGTGTTGTGTAGTTCTGTTGTTCCTCTCTAGTGAGTCTTGAGAAAACATCATACGCCGTGGATCTTAAGGCCTGCGCTAACTTCGTCGCCCATCTACTTTCTTCAAGCCCACAGCTGACAGCCATTGCCTCGAAGCGTGATAAAAATCCTTCGATGTGGTCAGTCTGTTCATTAAAGGGTTCCAGAGGAAATGACATAGCTCCTGAATTAAGTTGAGAGACGTGAGGAGGTGGTTCTGTTACTGGCGATCCTGATGAGGTTGAGGGTGTAGGACCACTCCCTTTCTCTATTCTCCGGATCTCCACTTCAATCTCCATTCTCCTCAACTCTAGTTGGTGTTGACGATCTCTCTCCTTATCCTCCATTTCAGCCTGTAGTCGTTTCTCTTTCTCCTCCAATTCTGCCTGAAGTCGTTTATCCCTCTCAGCCAATTCAGCCTGAAGCTGTTTTTCTTTGAGAGCCAATTCCGCTTGCAGTCTTTCTCTTTTGTCGAATGCATCTGAAACATAGTTAGCTAGCTCAAGGCCATCTAACCCGCATTCCCTACCTGTTTCTGTTATTTGGGCTCTAAACTTTGCAGTTTCCGCCATGTCTATAATTTATTGCTTTGTTCTGCCAAAAATATAATTGCAGTTAGTCTGATCCGCGTAAGCTTGTCAGTCCCTGATCTGCAAATATACAACAGAGCATATGCAATATTAAAAACACCCTATGTTATTTCTGTCTGTCAATGCTGGAAAAGCCAAAGGCAGCAGGCACTGAAATAACCAGATTTAATTCCTAGTAAAGAAAAGAATCTGAAATTAGACAGAGTTTTCCCAACGGATAAGATTTTCCGGTGGTTGATGAAATGCTGTTAAGTTCAGACTCCACAGGAAAAGAACACCTTCTCTGGAAGAGAAGTAGTGTTGGTAGAGTAGATATACACTATATATTTCACCTGGAGCACCTCTCTCTGAAGTATAAGCCTATTTGAACATGGCCCCCTTCTTCAGGAGGAATGATCAGTCACCTACTCTTATTTATCTGTAAATGTCATTCATATCATGTGGCTGTAAATCAATATAAGAAAATGACAATGTTCAAAATCTAAAGATAATTGTGTTAATGTTTTATGTAATTGTTTAAAGGTTAATATATGGGAACCATCCAGGACGTAGCCGACAATATGTCATATATTTTTGAAGGGAGTGGGAGATCACTGTAGTGCATGCCCCATCTCTAACAAAAGAAGTAGAGCCCCACCCTCTTCTATCTTCAATATCCCCAGAATATGAACCTTGAGTTATCTGCAGGCCTCGTTCTATTAAGTATGTCTAGGAGATATAGATTATGGCCCTGGTGAGAATGGTAATTACTAACTGGGAATCTGCCCCTTCTCCAATGATTCTGATAGCTCTGGAGCCCCCTTATTGGTTATCAAATCTGAGGAAAGTCTGGAGAATTTTCTCAGCCTGATTTAGATGAAGAAAACATGGATGTTGAGCAGTTGATAGATCTAGAGTCTTCTCTCCCCCATTTTTAGTAAGTCATTATGAGTTAATTTATTTTTAAACAATCAAACACATAATCAATCACATTAGATTCTGACAACATGATGTACAAAGAAGTTGTTGACTCACAGATAGGTTTGAACTGATAAATTAACAGAAGGTCAATTCATGTTAATCATTTATTGACTGGGCCTGAGCCTTCTGGCCAGTACATACATCTCTATTGTGATTTACACAAGATAATAGAAAAGTTGCACATTGGACCATTGTCCCAGACAATCAATCAAGCATCAATATATGAGATTTCAACAAGTGTGAAACATAGTAAACATTTTGATGTTGTACATATTAAGTGTGATGGTGATGAATCAACAATTAACTATCAGTTTCCTGAAATTGGGTGTGGTGTGTACCAATGAGAAAGGTAACCTGGTGACTGGAAGATTAGGTAAGCCAGGGTCTATTGACTGATGGATCCACTTCAGGTATGCCCGTATAGCTCCACTGAAGGCCTCCCCATACTCTGCTCATGGCCAAGTCGTCCTCCATCTCATTTGTGGTTCATCTCTCTCTCTCGGCTTCCCTCTGTCAGGTCTGATTTAGGTGGTTAGTTTGCTGATGTGTTGGGTGGTTGTTGGTATGTAGCCACCAAGATCACTGATGAATATTCACATATATATGTACATTCCTACCAATACAATCTTTTAAAAGTAGGTAAAAGAACCTAAATTCCTGAAGTAGGAACTAGTTCCCCTCCCCTCCTTTTCTCTCTAAGCTAGTGTTGGGTTAATTTGGGGTGGTCAGAGTTTATCACACGGTGTACGCCTTGTCTCAGTTTGTAAGTTCTCATTTGACCTGGGGTCAGTGAACGTGTACAGTAAGACAGTGACAAGAGTGAGAATATATCAAGATGCATGTAAATAAATGACATACATTTATAACATTTCTTCCACTGAATGGTGTTTATAATATGTATAAATAATTATCTGTGTTTTCCCAATTAACCAACTTCTTCTTCTTCTTCTTCTGTGTCTAATAACTCTCTCCCATTATCTGTTGTTGTTGTGATGTTGAGTGTTGGGTTGTGTGGTGATGAGTGGTGTTGAGTTTTACGTTATGTTGAGTAATGAGTTAAGTTCACTGCGCGTGATGGTGTTCCGCGAAGCACAACTTTCTCATGTAATGCAGTTCATGTGTGCCCTTATCTAATTAAAATTTGACATAAATATAAATATTTATTCCGTCAAACCCTATTGATTCAATAGATGAAGGAGAAAGGAAAGATTGATTTCTCTTTCAGCTTTCTAGATTGTAAATAGGCATAGATAAGTCTGTTTTAGAACAAGGCACTTATTCTAGTACACGAACTGTCATTTCAGCTGTAGGTAGTGATAGCATCTTTTATCAGTGTTTCTGGTGAAATGCACAAGATTGCTTTAGAATCATCACTCCTCACAGTTGTTTAGAATAGAATGTAGTAGTATAATGCACTTCTTAAAGTTAATAATTATCTCTAAGAATATCAGAGATTGCAATCGAAGAGAGTATTGGAGAGTCATTTTGCCCGGGAACGGCTCTGCGTCGTTAGAATCTACAGTCGAGCATTTTTATATTTCAGAGGTTTTAATTAATAATAATACATTTCAATTGACATTACAAACACGGGTTACGTTTACTTGATACTTGATACATCGGGTTCTTAGTCTAATCTCGGGACTAACAAGCTCACCTGGAATTCAGACATTCTGCCTCCTCTATTTGAAAATTTGGTCACACAATTTTTGACGTCTGTTCGCCAGGCATGTTTTTGCAAGAGTGCGCTGCTTATCATAATCTATACCGGCGTTGGCGCGAAAGCCGTGTCACGTGTCTGTCCCGTCCAATGGTTTTTTAAGCCTAGGCTGATGAAATCTTTCTAAGAATCCACGTCATCTGTCACTTGTTCAGTTCCAGTTTCGATGTTAAGTTTTAAGTCCTAGTCTCCGTTTGCGGTTGTGAAGTCAATTTCTTTTAATGTTGTTTCCTCTTTTTGCGGCAGGTGTTGGTAAATGAATAATGGTGGTTAGCGTTATGCTACACCCTCACATCTTCCCATACACACACACACACATTTCCCACCCATCAACACATTTCATGTCCACCCACACACCCCACCAACCACACACATTTCCCCATTGACACACACATCCCCCACGCATACACACATCCCCCACTCCCCGTACACATACCCCAACACACCCACCCACACACACATCCCCCACCCGCCAACACCAACCCAAACACACATCGCCCTCCCACACATCCCTCATCCACCCACATACTCCCCACCCACACACGCCCTATACTTACACACATCCCTCCACCCACCCACACACCTCCCCATCCACTCATCTCCACACCCACCCACACATCTCCCACCAACCCACATATCCCACACTCATCCCACTTCCCCACCCACCCACTTACACATGCCCCACCACACACACAGACGTCCCCTTCCCATACACATCTCCCCACCCACATATACATATCCCCGCACACACACACATCCCACTCATGTACTCATCCCTCAACTACACACACCTACTCATCCCCCACCCACCCATCAATACATACATCTCCCTTCTACCCACCCACACAACCCCAACCACTCTGCCAAACACATATTCCCCACCCTCACATACATCCTTTGCCCACCCTCACATCCCACACCCAATCACACCTCCCCACCCACACAATCTCCCCTCCCACACCACACCCCACCCCACACACATCCCACCCACACATCCCTCACCCACTCACACATCTCCCCACCCATATCCCACCCACCTACACGTACCCCACCTACAAACGCCCTCACCACACACACATATATCCTCCACCAACCCTCACACACCCCACACCAATCACACACCCATCCCTCAACCCACACATCCTTCACCCACCCAACACATACACATTCCCCACCAAAACAAACCCACCCCCCCCCACCACCACCAACACCCACACACTTCCACCCATCCACCCAAATATCCACCAACACACATCCCCCACCCACCATACATCCCCCATTCACAATCCCTCCACACATACATCCCCAACACACACATATCCCCTCCAAACACACACACACATCCCCAACATATACACTCCCACACACATCCTCACATTTAAACACTTACATGATGCCTCACATAATCACTGAAACTAGTATGAACAAACTCCCACACTTCACACACACACACACACACACACACACACACACACACACACACACACACACACACACACACACTGACGATTGTCATGAGCATTCTCGCAAAAATTGTAAACATTGGAGAACAATTGTACATATACATTGTGTAGCGTAAAAACTAGTGATGCAATTCAGCTCTCTCTCTCTCTCTCTCTCTCTCTCTCTCTCTCTCTCTCTCTCTCTCTCTCTCTCTCTCTTCTTACACTCACACACTCTCTCTCACACTCACTCACTCACTCTCTCTCTCACTCACACTAACTCTCTCACTCACTCTACAGTAATGTGCATGTGTTCGTATTATACATGATTGTATTAAGTTGCATATAAAATTATAATATGAAAGATAAGAATACACAAAACACTATGGAAGCAAGTGGCATTCAAAATTATATGAAAGATGATAATACACAAAACATGGAATAGCATGTTACATGACATGCATGTGCTCATCTCTCTCCCTCTTCCTTCTTGCATACACACACACTCACACACATGCGCACCCACACACAAACATCCACTCCCAGCAAACCCACACATCCCGCACCTACCCATACATCCACCACCCACACATCTCGCACCCACTAACACACATCGCCACCCAAGCATCGCTCCCCACCCACATATACATCACCACCCACCCCAACTCACACACACTCACCAACCCACACATCCCCCACCCACTCACACACCCCAATCACCCATTCTCCAACCATGCATCCCTCAACTACAACACTCCCACTCACACACATATTTCCAACCCACCCACACACACCCCTCACCCACTCACACACCCCCAACCCACTTACACACATCCTCACCCACACACACATCCCCCACCCACACATCCCCACCCACACATCCCCACCACCTACGCATCCGCCATCCACACACACATCTCCCACCCACACGCACCCCACCACTCACACATACGTCCCCACCCACACCATACATCCGCATCTATACACACAACCCCCACACCCATCCCCCATGCCACCTACATACCTACATACACCTACATGCCTACATATACCTACATACACCCTCATGCCACCTACGTACCACTCACTCACTCACTTTCACACTCTGTCTCACATACACACAAACACATAGTGAAAAATGATACCACTAGGTGACTTATGGAAGCATATAGTCGGTATGGAGTAAGTATTGACAGAGTTTTCAGTTGAATGTGTAGGGACTCATTGGAGTTTTCAGATCTGTTGGCAGGTCATTCCATAAGTGGGCACCGTATACGCAAAGCAAGTTTTGTATAAGTCCAATCTAGGTTTTGGTACATATAATAAATTTAAGCGCTTGCTATTTATTGCATGAGATTGAATCAACGGTTGAAGATACTCTGGGATATTTTTAGATATTACTTTATTCACTAATTTGGCTTTGCTAAAAGGGAAATGCCTTCGAAGTGGTAGAAGCCTTAGATGACTATATAAATTATCACTTTCAGCGTGTTTTGGGCCATAAACTAGACGAATAGCCCGCTTTTGAAGAGAACAAAGTCGTTTCATATTGGATTTAGAGCAACCATCCCAGACTGTGGAACAATAATCGAGATGAGATTGAATATAGGATGTATATAATAACTTTCGCGCTTTCGTCCAGGAAGTGCTGAATTTGAGCAAGTTGGTTAACAAGTAGGAGTAGAACGGAGCACTTATGGGTAATACCCGTGTGCCGTGATGTTGGTCCGTCGATTAAACTAAACTAAAGACAGGAAATAAAAACAATTCGCCATGTGTAACTCCTGCGACAAAGATAACTAAACACAGACACAGTGCACATACCTTACTGAGCCTTACAACAAACTCCATCCAATACGACACACGTAAAACACGGCGGGGATAATAATAATTCTTTTAATGCTTCCCCCCCTCCCCCCGTGATTTACGTTTGCCGTAGCTGAGTTCTTTGTAAGGTACACTGTTTCTGTGTTTAGTTAGCAATGTTCTCACTTTTCCCCAGAAGTTATGCATACGTAACTGTTTTTATTTCCTGTTATTATTATTATATCCTGCTGCAGCCGTTACATCTCTTACCTAAATGTGCAGAGCTTCTCATAAGCTTGCGACGAAAGATCGTTACAGATCATAAGCAACGACAAAATAAGACTATGAGTTGAATTGGCACTTATACACGACAACAGGGGGACATCAGATGCTTAACACATCAGAAAACGTTTTTAAAGTGAATGTCACTTTGGACTCATAATCGTCACCCCCAAATGTCATCTTCATCATCATCATGAAATATCTTGCAGGTTGGCGTGGGTGATCATCCAAAAATTGTGATCCTCGGCGGCATGGATAAGTTCATGTGTTGACTTCCTTCCGTGCCATGACGCAAGACTCTCAAGAATTTCACCTTCGCTGTCTTCCTCTATCTCTCTTTTCACAAATCTTTCCGGTTGTCACAACATGTTCCAGTTTTCATAGTGTGGTCCAAAAATTGTGTCATCTCTTTCTGATGTTTGTGTAAGCTGTCTTTGCGACTTAGCCTTCTTCAAAATGTCCTGATTGCTCATTTTGGCTGTCCAATGAATTTTCAGCATTCTTCTATAAAACCACATCTCCAAGGCTTCCATGGATGTTTTTCTCTGCTGTTTACTAAGTGTTCAGGATTCGCAGACTTATGTTAAAACTGGTTCTATGTAACATGCGAGAATGAATAGATTGCTGCCTTACAAGTTATGTCTTTTTAGGCAAAGACTGGTGGAGTCAACCTTACATAAACCGACGGAAGACAACTGGAAACCGTCGCTGTATTCTCCCTGTACAATCACGCTTCAAACGTAACAAAGGAAAATAAATGTGCCAACGGCACAATTTGCACAATACAATCACTAGAGGGAACAAAACAAACACTAATGTATTCTGTTATCAGTTATCAGTTGGGGTATCTTCGTTGCACTCCGGACATGTCCATAGGTGCTCAGATCCCCCCCCCCCCCCCAGCATATTCATCAGCGTCCGGTGGCTAATAGTGCCAGTTCTGTGTTGGTTGACGAGGCGCTTTGTTTTCCCGATGTACCTCTCGCGTCTGGCTGTGCCGATTCTTACTCCCAGGTCTTTCATCCTGGACAGCGATGTGGAATCACTGACGTCAAAGTCCTCTGTTCTCGCCATATCTTTAAGGACGTTAATAACATCGGCACGATCCATGGGCACTAATGTATTGAACGTTGCAAGTGTTGCAAGAAAACTCATGACAACTTTAAGAAAAAGACAAATGAAATATATGAAATATATATCAACAGAAGAGGTGGAATAGATAAATTAGCCTTATGTTGAAAAAAAAAAAAAAAAAAAAAAAACGGTGCACGTGAGGAAGACAAATAGATGCAAGTAGAAAGTGTAACAGCTATGCAATAACTGGAGTGTTCAATCTCACTACCCAGAGACCCGGGGGCAATTTTGTTACTATTACTATTAGTCCACGTGAAAAAATCCCTGCCGTCACCGGGGCTTGAACCCGGGACCTCCAGCACTCAACGCGGACACCATACCTCGAGACCACTTGCCCCCCCCCCCCCCATACTACAGAATACAGGACTCGTATTCGTATAAAAACATACAGACAATAGGGATTATCATAATGAGATGAATGGTAATGTATTTAGAGATTGGCTCGAGAATACAGTGCTTCCATCCCTAGATAGACCTTCTTGTCTAATTATAGACAATGCATCATATCACAATGTTGTTGTCCAAGAAGACAAAATACCTACGGCATGGAGCATAAAGGAAGCAATAAAGATATGGCTCCGAAAGGAAAACATACCCTTTCCAGAAACGTATTTCAAGCTAGAATTGTTGTCCCTAAATAAATAAACAAATAAATAAATAAATAAATATCAAATAGACACGTTGATAGAAGAGCATAGCCTTAGGTGCTTAATCTTCCGCCGTACCATTCTCATTTAAACCCTATAGAACTTGTGTGGGCTAAAATTAAATGACAGGTGGCAGCTGACAATCCATCCATCCATCATATGCCATGCCGATAAGCGTAGGCGGTCATGTTTTGCCATCTCACTCGATCACCAGAGTCGTGGATCATCTCCATGTTTCTGTCTCGACGTTGCCATGTGGCCAAGCCATCCAGGTATTTACTTCTCGGTCTTTTCTACATTTAATGTCTTTAATCAGTTTACGATATTCATTTGTTTCTTGAAGGACTTGTTCATTGGTTTTTCTGTCTGTGCATGGTATTCTTTGCATTTTCCTCAGAAACCACATTTCCACAGCCATCAGATGTTTTTCAGCTTGACTGCTCATTGTCCACGCTTCACATCCATACAAAACTACAGGTTCTATGTAGTACTTCAACACTCTTTTTCTCGTTGCGATTGATATCTTTTTATTGATCAGTATGTTTTTCATCTTGCAAAAGGTACCTCCGCAATTACAATTCTTGTTCTAATCTCTTCAAGGCATCTCCCATCAGATGGTATGACTGTTCCGAGATAACTGTATCGATTAACTTACTTAAGAATTTGCCCATTTACTCGTATATCACATTGTGGTATTTCCTTCTTCCCAGTGACTACAGCCGCATCTACTAGATATCGCAGGTCCTGTTCATTGTCTGCAATCAAGACTACTTTCAAATTGTATGACGTCAAGATACTATCCCAGTCCGCGCTATTAAATATTGATAACAGTTACTGGAAAAAATGTGAGGTCCATGTGTTGAAAGAGGAAGATGACTATTGGAGAAAGCATGGATTGAATTTTATGCAACCGAGAGCAGTCATCAACATACTGGAATCGTCCGACACAGATTAAGGTCTGGGTAGATCGCAGACATTAATCCACATGCACACCTACTGGGATATTTGTGCTCCAACTATTCAGAAGAATTGCAAGCCCTAAACATTACATCATCGGCACAAACAATACAACTTGTCAATGGCAACATATTATATTCCACAGTGATGAAATTTTAGTTCCGCAAGCCCTCAACGGTGACAAACAACTGGCACTAAAAAAAAAAACAACAAAAAAACTACTAAAAGCATTGAATACCAACAGAAAAGTAATATTGCTGTGAAAACTTACATATTGTGGCATAACAAGAAACATGAGAACAAGCACGCTGTTAGGGAACAACACACGAACAAACGAATCAATCTATAAACTTCAATGAAAAGAGGACCAACATCTTAGCCGTTAAGAAAGAAGCCCACTACAGAGACATTCACAACTATATTCATCGTGCAAAACAAGTAATCATGTTCCGTCTCTGAATGCGGAGCAGACTAAATTGCGGTTTCATTTATTGTTACTCCGCGTCGTGCGTCGTCGGGTGTGGCGTGTCGTCGTCGTCATTCGCAACTGCGAGCGCTAACAAGACAAGTCACCTGAATAAGTCAAGAAGCCTGATACGGGGGAAAATGGCACGTAGCACAAACACCAAGACACGCGGTACCCAAGATGTGCAGCGTGGGAGCCGACAAGAGGAAGAACGTGGAGAACCAGCCTGCGAGCTGTAACAAAGAACCTGAAACTACAGCTACTACTGAAACCACCACGAGGGAGACCGTCGATAGTCCACCACAGACAAGTGCCGAACCTACTGAGAAGCAGAGAGAGGAGAAAGACACCAGAGTCGGAAACACCGACTCACCGACAATGAAGTGGGTAACTAACAGGAGAAAGGGCGCCGGCGAGTCTCTGGTACCGTAAAACGAGACTGCTCAAGATTTGTATGTAATCCCAGACATGCGCAGACACGTGTGTACATGCATACATATGTCAACTCGAGTAAGACGACAGTCAGCTCTAGCAAAGAAAAGGTACTGACGATGGAGACGTAGAGCAGATGGCACAATTCAAAGATCAGTGTACCGTACAGAAACATGGACTGCCCAATATTTAAATTTTCAGAGCTTCGCACCTGTCCAGAACAAACGGGGCTTAGTACGGACCCTGTTTGACCGTGCTAGGAAGATATGCACCCAGGACATACTGACAGAAGAATTTGAAACTCTGAAGAATGCTTTAAACCTGAATGGGTACTCCACGGGATTTATAAAGCGCCGCTGCCAACAGACCAAACCTAAACCAGAAGAAACTACAGTCCCTAAATTCAAAGTTTTTATCCAGTTAACCTTCCGAGGAGATGACGTAATGCAACTTTTGCAGGACCGGCTCATCACAGCAGTCGGGCGAACATTCTGTGCTGCAACTCTGGTTATCAAGTACAAAACCACACCGATCCCCATCCCAGCAGTTAAAGAACCTGTCTCTTTGTACTTTAAATCGAATTGTATTTACCAATTTACATGTAGGTGCGAGGCCATCTACATAGGTAGAACAGAGTGACAGTTACATAACAGGATGTTGGAACACATTCCGAACTGGGTGGACAAGATACTACACACAGAAGATGGTAGCCTAGGCAGGGCAACACACCGGAACAGTCCTGCTTCATCGGTAGCGAGACACGTGCTCGAGAGTAGTCATGTGGTTGAAAGAGACAGTGCCTTCCGTGTGTTGTTCAACACACAGAGTAGTCGGTTGTTAAGGTTTGCTGAAGCCATAGTGATCAACCTGCGTAAGCCGGCCTTGTGCAGGCAGAAAAACATGTTAGTCAGTTTAAAATTACCGTGGTAGACAATCGACATTACTGTGCGAATATGTGTATATTTCAGATTGAAGGATTTATCTAGTTATTTCACTTTATGTTGTGTGATTTCTGCAGTATTTCTGACGAGATGCAGCGAAATATGCCAGGCAATAAATCGTGCAATCTATTGTTTGTGTCCTCGTTATTCAAATATACATTTCAGGAAATAAAAACATTTCTCTGCAACAACGAAAGCAATTAAAATCTTCATATACTATAACAAACAGAGCCACACAAGTCTTCACTGGAAGAGTGGGCTCACACCTGCCCGAATCTGCGTGGGGAACATGATCGACCTTGTCTTGTGTCCTGTTCATCCCTCCGCTAGTATTTGAAACTCCATCCGTATGTATCAATGGTTTGTAGTCACAGCCGACGTGATATTGACCATATCACACACAGAGCGCCGATTAATCTATAAAAATACGGATCTAGCACCATATTTTATCTATAAAAATACGGATCTAGCACCAAATTTGCAATGCGGTTTAATACGTGTAAAAGGACCATTTATAGTATGTCCAGAAATGAATGCCGTCATTTACGATCAATTATTTTGAAAACTGTCTGTTGCATCGTTATGAAAATTTTCCTGCCGTCTTATATTTACCGCCACCCAAGAAATATGTCTTTGATAGGTCCAAAAGCAACTTAAATCAACGAAATCGGCGACATTTCTTTGATGTTTTGGGGAAAATGTAGTGAATTCACGCTAACAAACTAGTCTTACAGTAAACCACATTATTTCTGGTAAGGACACAAGTACAAGGCGTAGCCAGATTCGTATGGGAGTGGGTGCAATAAAAAAAAAGTAGCTTAAAAGTCGACAGGGTCGACTGCATTGCACCGGGTTTTTATCCCATATGGCCCAGTCTCTTTCCGCAGGGCGGAAAGCTTCGCACAAATCACGAACTCCGTAGAACCAGTGACGACCCTCGGAAGTCTCCGAAAAAATGCACCCATGAAATGAAGGAATCGAATATACAACCTTCGGAGCCCGAGTCAGACGGCTTGACCACTTCACCACGGAGATTCCCGAGAGGGGTGCAATGTGTAATATTAGTAAAGACAGAATTTACAGAGGCATGGGGTAAATAATGTGTAAATTGACAGGAAAGTAGAAGGAATATATTTCTTACGTTATTTTTCATTTCCTTCCTGTTTCTTCAGCTGCTTGTTAATAATTGTACACAAGTATTCATGTTACTAGGATGCATTTAGCTTTTTATATTGAGCTCGTGAAAGCTTCCAAATAGCTGTGCGTTAATGTGCGTATGGAGTGACCAGAAATGATACCGCAATTTAGTCATCATGTGTCCATTTTTTAAGGATCTGTTCAGCGGCCTGTGTAGTTTGTTCACGCGTACACATGGGTGACAGACCCGCTTTGAGTCTTCGTGAAAGATTGTCTACTCTGCTGTTTACTGTTCAGTGACGGAACATGATTACCTGTTTTGCACTATGAAAATAGTTGTCAATGTCTCTGTAGTGGACTTTCTTCTTAACGACGAAGATGTTGGTCCTCTTTTCATCGTAGTTTATAGATTGATTCGTATGCACGTGTGTTGTCCCCTAATTTGACAACGTTTTTGCTCTCACGTTTCTTGTTATGCCACAATATGTCAGTTTCCACTGCAACATTACTCTTCTGTTGGTATTCAATGCGCTTAGTGCGTGTATTTTTTCCCCTTCTTTTCAATACCAGTTGTTTGTCACCGCTGAGGGCTTGCGGAATTGAAAATTCATCACCGTGGAATACAAACTGTTGCCATTGACATTGTGCTGATGCTCTAATGTTTAGGGCCTGTAATTCGTCTGAATGGTTGGAGCAAAATATCCCAGTAAGCGTGCACGCGGATTAAGGTCTGCGATCTGCTCAGACCTTAATCTGTCGGACGATTCCAGTAGGTTGATAACTGCTCTCGGTTGCATAAAATTCAATCCATCCTTTCTCCAATAGTCCTCTTCCTCTTTCAACACATGGACCTCACATTTTCCCAGTAACTTTTATCAGTATTTAATAGCGCGGACTGGATTAGTATCTTGACGTCAGACAAATTGAATATAGTAGTGTTAGCTGCCACCTGTCCTTTAATTTTAGCCTACACAAGTTCTATAGGGTTAAAATTAGAGTGGTACGGCGGAAGTCTCAAGCAACCATGACGATGCTCTTCTATCAAATTGTCGATTTGATTTTTCTTGCTATTTTGGCGTCTGTTTTACAAGGGACAACAATTCTAGCTAGAAATACCTTTCTAGAAATGGTATGTTTTCCATTCGGAGCCATATCCGATTGTGCTCGATGCTGTAGGTATTTTGTCTTCTTGGGCAACAACATTGATATCATGCATTGTCCATAATTGGACACCACGGTCTATCTAGGGATGGAAGCACAGTATTCTCGAGCCAATCTCTAAATACATTACCATTCATCTTATTATGATAATCCCTATTGTCTGTATGCTTTGATACGAACACGAGCCCAGCATTCTGTTGTAAGCTATTATGCGTATTACCAGCATGGGCAATGACCAAAAGCTGTCCTATACTACTGGGCACATATCGCTTTATCTGTCCATCCACTGATTGCCATTCCTCATCACTTGTGTGGTGCGCATTGATCCACATTTCATCCAAATACACTATGCCATAATTTTCTTTGCGCATTTCCCTTATTTCAAGTAGGTATCTGCTTCTCATGGCTCCTAAATGCGGTTGCTTGCAAAGAATATTTCTACCTCCCTTGTACTTTCTAAAAGTGAAGATAATGTCCTTATAAATTTCCACAAAGTCGTTTTGATAGCTCTATGTTATTGTTCTTTCTCAACCAAACCCTAAGTTTTCTTACAGCCACTGTTTCTTTGGCATCCAGCATTTTTATAATGCTGGATAATCCTGGATATAAAATCCAAAATTTTTATAATTTTAGGAGTCTCCATGGCAAAGTGGTCAAGCCTTTTGACTCGGGCTCCAAAGGTTGTGGGTTCGATTCCGGGTCGCATCCTTCGGTTCACGAGTTACATTTTTCGGAGACTTCTGTGGGTCGTCGCTTGAGCTGCGGAGTTCGTGCTTTGTGCGATGCATTTCCGCGTTGCGTAAAGAGACCGAGCCATATGGAATAGAACCCGGTGCAATGAAGTCGACCCTGTCGACTTTTTAAAACATTTTTATAATAGTTCGCCTTATGACATCTTTGTCAAAGCTGTCTACAATAACCTCTCTACCTACCGTTTGGTTATTGCGTGATGGTTTAATTCCAGATTCTTGCACCCATCGACGAAATGACCGTTTACTCAAACCCAATGCATGCACTGTTCTTTTTTTCGGAATTTGTAATAGAATAAAACAGTTTCCTGCGATCAGCTTCTATACAAAATATGTGTACAACTTCATAGCGATGCTTTGAAGTGTATACACAATTTCGCATTCAATCCTATTGAAAAATATTCACACATTTCAATGTTAGCGATAAGTGGTAAGATTAAAATAATAATAATAATAATCATATCTTCCATGTCCCCATGAAATAACCCACAGTTTGACGACACCTCTGAACAGTCGCAGTTTAAACTTCGCGGGGTTCTTGGCATAAGGCCAATCCCGTGAAAAACGTAAAATATTCAACATTGAACGCCGATTGTCTGTCTACGCTGTAATACATTTAAAATTATGAACTTCATCTCTGACCCGTAAATTATATACCGCATATAAACAAACTTTGAAATCTGCTGTAAAATCTCCAGAACAAAAATTGTTTTGTTGGGTGGATATAATGATAAGGTTATCTGATAAATTTCATCATGTTCCTTCAGTTGGTTACTGAGATATGGAATTTTATATTGGGACAGACAAAAATAAACATACTATAGTTACTTCTTCGCAGTCAGTTATAAGGGGGATTTATACCAATAATGCCTCAAAGCGCTGATTTTGTTTGAGTTATTTCCCCGTAGGTTATCTAATAATCGCGGACTTCACTTACATGATTGGCTTCAGAGATTTACAATGCAGAAATGCGCATTATTTTCAACGGAATATTTTCATCTCTACCGTTGTATCTTTGTCCCCATTAGTTTACGACATTTTGCTGGAGCAGGGCCGGGCTGTGTCAGTCAACATTGCTCACTTAAAAATACTGGAGAGTATAAGGAAAGGCATCATGGTCTTATGCTCGCGGAAGGGAAACTCCCAACTGTACCGCCCTGTCCTGGAGGACGAGTAACGCACAATTGGAGCTCTGGGATCCCAGTATCCACCGGCAATAAGCGAACAACTCTGTAACTCAGCAGAGGAGGGCGCTCTCTTGTCCAGACAGTTGAAAATTGCTGTCACGGGCATAGGTAACACACCCCGGCATACCTTTAGTGCTTCTATCCGGACTAACCCCATTTCACTTTATGTTCTTGCGGTCTAGTTAAGGTTTCAGATTCGTTCAATCGCTCAGTCTCTCTAACGGCATTCAGTAAATCATCGCGACCCATTACTCGCTTGCTTTCCGCAGAAGCGGACTCGCAAGTCTATCAACTTGCTACTGTTTTCTTACATCTGATTTAAAAAAAAAAAAAAGGCTTGACCTCCTCAGAGATTCCACACATTGTCTTGGAGCCCAGCCCGCCTCGATCTTCCTGAGATTATTCATTGAGTCACTGAGAAAGCATACATAGGTGACAGTCTGTGCTACTTCTTTTAATCAGAGCATTAGCACAACACCTATGTCCCTAGAGTGGGTGCACAGGTGTTTAACCCAACTACCCAAGTCAGACAGGGACCATTCAAGACTTAATGGCTGTAGGATTATTACAGTGAAGAATATATTTGGAAAGTTATTTTAAATAAAAATTGTTGATGTTAAGCAGCAGCAATTCTTGGAAAGGGAAAAACTATTTCCAAAATAGCTGGGGAGCCAATGAAAGAAACATGGCCAAACATTTGCGTGTGATGTTTACGATTGGTTCCAGAATAAACAGGAAGCAATGGCAGCAGTACTGGATCGTGTGGATGCATATAACAGTCAGATATGATCTCTTAATGCACATTCGTATGGAGATTTTGTTGTCTGCATCCCCTGTCCATACGGGAAAGGGTTTATCGCGATCAATTGGCACATGTAGTACATAGTTAGCTAGTTAGTAAACAGGTCAAGTTCATTGTATATCGAACAATTAGTCCATAAGTGCTCTAATCCCTTCCTCAATATTTCCCTTAGCGTATAACGACTGACAACACCAGTTTTATTTTGGTTGACTATCCTTCTTTGACTGCCAGTATCGCTCTTGTCTAGCTTCATTCCGTTTACTCGATTTTTGTGTATGCCGTCTGGTCAGAAATACCCCCGCCACCTGTCATTTACGTTTTCTGATTACTTGAAGGCGTTCAGGGGGTCAGCCTGGTCCATTGTTCGCCAGCTCCTCACAGCAATCATGCCTGCAATGGCGACACAAATTACTTGCATCTGTCCTCAGCGTAAAAGGTGTGTCATGTAAGAGGACGTTCTGGCTTTGCAGTTACTTTGTCCTTCAACGTTGAGTAAGTTACTTCACAATCCGCGGTCCAACTAACTTGTTCCTGTGCTCCTTTCTTGGTGACGTCTGTTAATGGTGCATCTATTACATTGAAGTAATAATGATTTGGCATCCTTTTCGGTCTTAAGTCGAGTCGCTTTGATAAGTTTGTCAATGTTCTTTTGTTCAGAGAAGATCTACACTTGAGCTACAGTCTTTTCAAGAAATTCTAGTTGCTGAATAGCTAGCAACATGTTGTTGGTCTGGCTGTCAAACCTGTCTCAGCAAGTCTGCCTAGCAAGCAGTCTGTCAATAGTCGTGAGGGTTAGTCAAAAGTGTGACATTGGCTAAATTTTGGAAGCTGCATCGGCAGATGAACAGATAGGCAATGCCTGGTACACATGGTACCATTTATGATGATGACGACCGACCCATGACAACTGACCAGGAAAAAGAGGAGGAACTTCTTGCACGATGTGCAAAACAGACGAATCAGCAAGATAAAGCTATTAGAGATATTTTCAGAGAAGCCTTGTCACTGGTCACTTGGAAGGAAGACTGTGAGGTTAAGGTGGAGGATATTAGACGGGTACTGAAGAGGGCTAAAGACACAGCGGCAGGCCTGGATGGGGTGGGGTACACCCATATGAGTAACATGAAGGATGAGGACTTGGAGCAGAAGGCTCGTTGTTTCAACCTAAGCATGAATACGGTGGAAATACCCCAGGATTGGCTGCATAACTACCTGGTCCCACTCTGAAAGCCAGGTAAGGATAACTCCAGACTTAATGGATACCGAATCATAACCCTGCAAAAGTCCTCGAAAAGATAGTAGCCCGCAGGCTCAAGCCACGTTTGGAAATCGTAATCTGCTTCGCAAAGGGCTTGGGAGTTATTGACCTGGGAGGACACCCGGGAAAATGCGGCTAATTTTGCATTTGATGTCTATGGGGAATTCCAGGATAAAGAAGAGACAGTGGCGTTAACTCTTGACCTGGAGAATGCGTGTAACAGAGTTGGGTATGATCGATTAATATACTCTATTAGACATGGAGGCATGCCATTCCTTGCCAGATGGGGTGCGGCAATTCTTTATGAGCGTAAGGTTTCACTGCGCAGGGGTTCCTGGTCTTCTGATCCCTGTATGATTACACCCGGGTTGCGACAGGGATCTTCCATGTCCCCAGAGCTCTTTAATGTCTACACCAGCAAAGTCGCAGCTATTGAGACACCAGGTGTTTTAGAATCTTGACATTTGCAGATGATGCGCTGGTGTACAGACAGGGCAGATATAGGGAAAGTCTGTATGCAGATTTACAGGTGACAGTAAACAGGGGAACAGAGTGGTGCAGGGACGCAGGGGCCTTTATAAACATATTCAAGGCATCGATTGTGTGGTACTCCCTGGATAACTGGATTGTGAAGGCAGATGTCCCATGTATTATATTGAATGGATATCCTCTATTGAAGTACTTGAGTATCACCTTCGACAGGCGCATGTCTTTTAAAGATCATGTGGAGTCTTTAGTGGTGAAGGCTGGTAGGGGACTTAATTCTTCGAGGGTGATGGCAGCGACCGGTGTAGAGCAGAAGATGCTTTACATGCTCTTTCAGCACTTAATAATTTCTGTCATTGAGTATGGTTTGGGGATGATGGCAGTATCGAAGATCCAGCATAAACGGTTGGAGCGCACACACAATGCGGCCATGCGTGTGATTCTGGGGTGCACAAAGGACACCAATTTATGCATTAGGCATATCCTAGCGCTACCGACAACGGCGGATAGGCATAGGGTCCTTCCGGCCAAAAGGTACCTGAGAGTTGCTGCAGATAGGGATCACTCCCTGCATGCAGCCACGGATATGGTCAAGGGTCATAGACTAAGACGAGGCAGGTCCTGGATGGCACAGGCGGAAATATCTATATTTTGAAGTACCAGAAGACAGGACGGACTGGCACAATGTAATAGTAATACTGCGTCGTGAGTGCAGAGAATTGGCAGCGGGCCGCACAGAGTTTGAGGTACAACAACTGATACAGAGTAATAAACATCAAGGTGACATTGTGATCTCTGATGGGTCAGTGGTGAGAAACAGGCGGAGTGGTTAGGGTTTCATTGCGAAGGCTAATAAGGCTACGACCTCCAGCATGAGAATGGAGGTGGAAGCAGTCACAGCGGCATTCTGTTCGTTAGAGGAGACCACTGCACAAGGAGTATACGGGCGCAAGGAGTATACTTATTCAAATGGAGAAAGAAATGTTTCGTATGGAATGGTTCACCTCGCTTCATAGATCACGTATTGTAAGAATTGCATGGATGTTTTGCCCTGGCAATGCGGGTCAGCGGGGAATCTTCCTCTTCTTCTGCGTTCATCCGGAGAGTTTTCTTTTTGTTTTTCCAGATGTGATTGTGTTGTGCCTGTTTACAGCAGAGCTGCGTTCTTCTGCGGGCATTTGTTGACCGGGTTAACCTTCCCGGGGGTTTCTTAGGACGTTTGAATCTCACTGTTGTGGTGTTATCCCCCATCCCAGCTGGCCCATTTAGAACAGCCGAAGACATCCTTGTCAGCGTGCAGGGAAGGCAGGGGCAGACCATGGGCATTCCTCGCCATCCAAGGAGGCTTCCATAATTGCAGATCCGACACATAGTGCTCTAGTACTTGGCTCACCCAAGGAATCGTCACGTCCTGCACATGGCTGCTTAGCCTCACTTCCGTATATTGGGTTTTCCAGTCACCACAGGCTGTTCCTCCGGAAACCAGAAGAATGCAGTCTGAAGATGACATCCACACAGCGAGCTTTCGATTCAGACTTTCCACGTAATGGATTTGCTAGCCAAGCAATATTCCATTTCATGCCTCTTGGAGGAACATCCAAGCTGCTTGGTTATGCAGATGATATAGATATTATAGGACAAAGTGAACAAAAGTCATTGGAAATATTGACTCACTTAAAGGAAAAAGCCCAACAGATGGGGCTGGTTATCAACCAAGATAAGACAGAATATATGGTAATTTCAAGAGACGGAATGGCTAAAAACTCTGGCCACATACAAATAGATAATATGACCATTAAAAAAACGGAAACATACAAATACCTGGGTACAATCTTCAACTGCTCCAACATCATAAGGGAAGAAATACAAACTAGAATCAACTCTGGAAATAAGATATACTATGCACTACAACATCTACTAAAATCAAAGGCGCTATCTCGTAACACCAAAATCACAATATACAAAACACTGATCAGACCAGTTGTGCTGTATGGCTCTGAAACCTGGAGTACAACGAAAGGAGACGAAGCCTTGTTACAAACCTTTGAGAACAAAATTTTAAGACGCATCTTTGGACCCATTAGGGATACACAAAGCGGAGAGTGGAAAAGAAGAAGTAACAAAGATCTGTTTAAGTCTCCGCTAATCACTGGTATCATGAAGGCTAATAGACTACAATGGCTGGGGCATATAGAAAGAATGGAAGATAATAGGGAAACAAAACTCGCTTACACTCAGGAAATAAATGACCGTAGACCCCGAGGTAGACCAAGAAGACGGTGGAGAGATAATACATGTACAGACCTACAAGCACTTGGAATCAACGACTGGCAAGAGAAGGTCCACCAGAGAGACGAATGGAGACGGATTGTATTTGCAGCAAAGAACCTCAATGGCTCGGGAAGCTGAAGAAGAAGAAAAAGATGCCTCTTGGACGCTTTTGCTACCGACATACTTGTGGTTTGAAGTGTGGTAGTCTAAATACTTCTTCATGCACCTTTAGATGTCAACCTGAATGTAGTTAAAGTTAGCTGCGGTCAACTTGAGCTTGTTGATATCTCCATAGAGCTTGTCCTCAAGTGAAGCCAATGTGGGCCAAAATATCTTTCTTTGTTATGCACTCCTGCAGCAAATGTTTAGCTGTAATTTTACCAGTTCCACAATTACATTGATCGATATCTCCTATCTTTAGTTTACAGAACAACTGGTATTTCAGCCTGTTATGTCCTGTGTGGAGTCTGAAGATTGCTACTTGTTCTCTTCGATCGAGTTTGTAATATAATCATCTTTCTGGTGGTCTGGATGCTCTGATTCCCATTCGGTTCTATAAGTGCTTTTTATGAACCTTTTTGCCTCATTATATGTAATGTCTATGTCAGGCTGAGGTAGTCGTCCGCCCTCTTTTGCCAGTCTGTCAGCCTCTTCATTTCCAGGTATACTGCAATGTGATGGGATCCACTGTATTACAATGTTTTTGGATTTCTGCTAGTTATGTGTTATGTTTGCTCTTCAGTATTGAGACAGCTGACTTTGCATCTGTGAAGATAACTATTTGCTTCTCTTTATTTTCCTCCATCAAGAGCATTTCTGCTGCAGTTTTCAAAGTCTTTACCTCTGTTTTGAAGTTACTTGAAAATTGTCCAGTTGCCACAGACTGTTTTTGTCACTCCATTTTTTTAAATTTAGGAGAATTCCTCCTTCCTCCTTGAATTTTTGGCTGATCCACCTGTATATGCATGGGTATAATTGCTACTTGGATAATGTTCTTTTATGTAGTTTAGAGCGATTTTTCTTCTTTCTGTTTCATTCTGAGTGTTCTTTTTCTAAATACCAGGAATGTTTTCTATCATATCAGGCAGTTGCTGCTGTCTCCAAGCTAGGAACTTAAGTGCATTGTAAATGGGTTTGATTGCTGATATGTTAAGTATAGGATCTGCCCTAGTCTTTCGTTTTGCAGTTTCTACAAAGTTGCTACGCTTCAGTCTTCCCTTTTCAAAACCATTAAACCTGTTATACATAGGGTGGTCTTTCAATCTTCTAAATAATTCTGCTTGTTGCTGGGCTCTGCTATGTCTTCTATCCTGCATTGGCTGTAAAATAGTGATCTTTTCTAGTTCGTTAATAGGCGTTGTCTTCAGGCTTCCAGTTATAATTCGCATTTAGACTCTACTTATCTTGTTAAAGTTTGACTTAGTTGCTGTTGCCCAAGTTGCAATGCCATATTCCAGTACTGGCCTCACCCGTCCAGTATATAACGTCTTGAGAACTTTTTCATTTGCTCCCCACGTTGTACCAGCAAGCTTTTTCATGATTGCCATTCTTTGCCTTGCTCTTGTTCGATTTGTCTCAACCTATGTCTTTCATTTCAGGCGTCGATCAAAGGTGACTCCTAGATAGTTTGGATTTTCTTCATGGCGCAGTATTTTTCCATTCAATACCAGCTTAGGGTGCCGAGTTTTATTTGAGAGGGAGAACACTGTGCATGTTGTTTTCTCCTCACTTATCTTCACTGACCATGATTTTCACCAGTCCTCTAGCGCTAATAAGGCTTGCTGTATTCTGCTGTTAGCTGTACTAATATATTCTTCAGATGTCCATATGGCTAGGTCATCTGCAAATTTGGATGTGTGTACTCTGGCTGGAATATTTTCAGTGATGTCATTTATATATGCTAGGAATAATGTTGGTGAAAGAACTCCTCCTTGGGGGACACCTTGCACCAACATAATCTTTATGCTGGTTTATCCGTGTGCTTTTGTCCTGGCAGTTCTGTTCTCAAGGTAGTGGCTGATCTATTTGTACATTTTACCCACAAACATGCATTTTTTGCAGTTTTACTTTCAGTTCTTCCTTCCATACTTTATCAAATGCTTTTTCTAAATCTATCCAGAACGCTAGCGTGTGCTTTTTTTCTCTTGGAAGGCATCCTCTATTTCTTGAGCTATATATGTTATTTGCTCTTCAGTGGATCTATACTTTCTGAATCCTGCTTGGTGTAGTGTTATGAGTTGTTTTTCTTCCAGATTCCATGTTAGCCTGCCATTGATAATGCGTTGCATTAATTTTCCTACACAGCTAAGTAGACTGATAGGTCGATAGCCATTTGGTACTTCCAGGTCTTTTCCTTTCTTTGGGACTGGTATTAGTATAGCTTCCTTCCATCCTGTGGGACTATTCCTCTCTTCCAGCTGTAATGTAGGACTGCTTGTAGTTTCTGTTTTGCTTTAGTGCTTAGTCTTATTATCATTTCATTTGTGATTCCATCCTTTCCTGGTGATGTTTACTTTTTTACGGTATTCATTGCTTGTTCCATTTCTTCCATTGTTAGATTTGCCATCATATATTCTGCTGCTGTCTCTGTATTACTATGATGCGTCTGTTTATCTTTGATTGCTTTCTTCTGTTCGGTTGTAATATCAATGTGGTTCGCATTAGCATTGTGTTCCGTTGGTGCCTGTGCAGCCATTTTCCTGTAAGCAAGGCATTTCTTTGTTTAATTGTTATTTGTTTGTTTCTGCGTCCTTCATTGTTGATGGCTTTTACTAGTTTCCGTAGTTTGCTTCCACCCCTATCAAAATTCGGGTTTTCTGTTTTTTCCCTCCAACAATTTCTTGTTGTTATTTACTGTTCTTTAATATTTTGCTGAGATGGCTTTGAGAGAGATATTAGCTTCATTTGTTTGTTCTCTCTCTGCCATCTTCAACTTTGTCCTCCAAAATTTGTAGTTCTTCAGTCCAGTAAGGATTGTAATTTTTCCTCGCTCCTCTTGGTATAGACTCAGTTACCGCCTGTGTTATTGCTTTGTTTAGACTTTCCACCATTTGCTTCATGTTGCCATATCGTGTAGTTATGTTTTCACAATATTTGTCTGTTAGTTTGGCATATCTGTCCCAATCTGCTCGTTTGTAATTCCAACGAGGCAAAAGCTTTTGCTCCCGTGGAACACACTCCATATTCATTACAAGCTTGATTGGTCTATGGTCAATACCTGCTAATTGGTCAAGCTCATGGCGATCGATTTTGTGGAGGATGTCTCCTGTGCAGAAAGCTAAGTCTGGAGTTAAAGTGGTAAACCATCTTCTGGAGTAGAAGCTCGGTGTGTCATCAGCTTTGTTGAGTAGATGGGGATCTGAGTATAATTCCCAGTTCTCCACTTTATCTCCTCTGTTGTCAGTATCTGGGTATCCCCATCTTTTTGTTAATTTTTTTGGTGTTTCATGGTTGAGAGTGTAAGGTACTTATCTGCTGGGCTGTACAGTTTGTAAATTCTTATTTTCACGTCCTTTTTCATTATATCAACACTTATAATTTCTGTTTGGTTGTCAGAGATCACAGATACTTCGCTGCAAGGTATTGTATTTCGTGTAAGTATTAGAACGCCTCCTTTGTGTCCTTCGCGGTCGAAACGTGTTGCCTGATATCCTCTGACTGAAAATCTGCGATTGGCGTTGAGGTGGGTCTCTTGAATGCATGCTACATCTATTCTATCTTTATAAGGACGCTTTGTTAGGGAGACTTTCTTGTTAGAAACACCTTCGGCATTCCAGTGTAGTATGTTGCATGTCCGGGGTATTTTGTCAACAGCTCTTAACCTATTCCTCTGTGCCTTGACTACACAGCACAGGGGAAGGTGACCACCAATAGTATGGGGTGGACTCCTTCGAGGCAGGGGGCCCGGCACTATCACCTCCTGATGGGACTTCACGGGATTAGCACCATACTGAGTAATTTTAATTTGTGACATCATGGATTGTGTTACGTTGCACTGTTTTGTCAAGCTTGTGGCTCTGTTAATCCGATTTCGACAAGCATTTTTCGGGTATACTCTCCCTAGCCTTTGACTGTCCCTAGTCTACCTGCAAGGCAGCAGGTGTGTCTCTCTTAGTCTGGTCCCTTTCCTTTGAACTGTCCGACATGGGAGACCCTACCAGTAGCAGAGCTACCGTCGGCATAGCTCTTGGGGTCTTTGGAACATGCAAGTCTCTCTACCACGACAAGGTGGAGACACGTCAGAGGGGAGCGGGGGAATGAGCAGGCTGATAGGCTGGCAGGGAATGCACCTCCTATGGACAAGGGAGAGGTGGTCGTGCGCCTGTTGGACCAGATGGAGAATGTGGAGGTACAGATTGAGAACTCGTGTGTGGAAAGGATGAGATTGCGGCGAATTGGCAGGGATTCTCGTAGAATCTCAAAAGTGAGAGGGAAGACCAGGACAACTTTCAATCAGATAGCGGTGGGAACGATTAAGTAGTTTGACTCTTCGCTGGCTGTTGAATGAGGGGATGGAGCGCATATGGGAATGTCGTGAATGCCGTGATATCGGTTCTAAGCTCAACTCAACTCAACTGTCAGACGCAATGAGAATGTCGTCCATGAAATTAATTATGGAGAGATCTTTTGATTGATTGATGGATTTAGGAACCGACATCACAGCATTCGGAGCATTCCCATAAGTGCTCCGTCCCCATCTTCAGCAGCCAGCGAAGAGTTCCAACACTAATAGTACCAGTAGCAATCTGATTATATGTCAGACTCGCCTTTCCTCTGAGTGTCGATGGTCGGCCAGATCCCCTCGTCACCCCTCTCTGTCGCATTTGCTCCTCCGAGGTGTACACGTGCTCTCACAAGGCCGCAACCACGTCTGCCTTATCATGCATCAATACTCCACCAAGTTTTGCAGAGCCAGCCAATCTGTCCGCCTGTTCATTCCCCAGTACACCAGCATGCCCCGGAGAAAAGATCCAGACGATGCTTGTCACCCGTGACTTCCGAAGCGAAGCAAGCCACTCTGCACGAAGCTTGCCTGTCCTCACCCTACTCAGCATGCTTTCTGAGTCAGTTACAATCACGATGTGTGTGTGTATCGTATTCTCCATCCAGCGGAAAGCTGCACTGACCGCCTCCACCTCCATTCTTAAGCTAGATGTTGTGGTATCATATGCCAGGCTCTCCTGCACCAAACGTCGACCATTAGTTTTTTGCTAAGAACCCCCAGGCAATTCTCCTGCCTCTCAACACCGACCCATCTGTGTAAATAATCACATCACCCGGGCGAGTATTATCCTGAATTAGTTGCTGGATTTCCACTTCCGTGGCCCCTGCTGGCCACTACCCGCACTCCCGGCTCAATGTGATTATAACTCTGCACAAGTCTGACTGCTCCGGGAGAGATCTTTTAAAGGGTCTTACAACGTTCGCATCATCCGGGTAAATATGTAGAGTGTATTGCTAAACATAATTTTAAAATAAAATGGTAATGTTGCATATACCTTACATGAAGTTGCAGTCAACACCATCATTTTTCAGATGCTGTTGATGTGCTAGGGAAGTTTTACGTTCAGTAGTTTGCCATTGTTTTCTGAACGACCGGCTCAATACCCTCGTAAGTTACTAGCGCGTCGCGAACCGCTGTCGATTCTCTCAGCTGCTGTTTTCCCCACGGGGATATACGGGATTAGGAAAAATGTCGTTAACCCCTTGGCCAGGGACATTAAATTCACAATGACCACCGGACGTACTGAATGTCATATGTGGTCTTACTTTTTTCTTTACTGGGATGAAGGAGTCCTGAAAGCAGGGTTAGAAACCTGATTGATTACATCTTGTTCAGCAGAAAGTTTCGAAATGCGTTAACAATCGCAAAATCAGTTTCAAATGCAGGCTTTTACAATGATCACAGACTCATTACAGGCACATTGAAGGTAACGATAAAGAAAGACAAGTATACATCAGGAAATACTAAATATGATCTGTGTACATTGAGAACTGACAAGGACATACAAGACAATTTTAACACAGAAGTAAACAACAGTTTGATGTATTGTCTGATCTAGAGATCCTATTTCAAGATGTGGATGAACAATGGAAAATGTTGAAGAATTCAATCAGTTTGTCTGTTGAAACAACTTCTCTAAAACTAAAGAAGTAGACGTAAGAAATGGATGACTGAAAATTGTGTTTACAACTAATGGAAACAAGAAGATACAACAAAAATAATCCTGACAAATATGAAGAGATTCACAGAAAAGCAGAACATTATGTAAAGAGGCAAAAGAAGCATGGCTCCAGAAAAATTGCATAGAAATGGAAAAACAACATAACAAAATACCAAATTAATGCACAAAAGAAATCATGAGCTTACTAATGAAATAACACACACATCAATAGCTGTCTAAAAACAAAAGAAGGCAAAATCATAATAGAGAAAGTTAAGATATTTACATGTATTATCAGATTTTGTGAAAAACCTGTGTGATGATACAAGATAAGAACAGCATGCTATTCGAAATAATAATGAAGGACCATAAGTTGTGAATATGGAAGTTCAGAATGCTCTTAACCATGTGAAAACTATGAAGCCCCCTGTTCAGACAACATCACAACAGAACTGATCAATGCCTTAGAAGAGTATGGAATATTATATAGTGTTTGCAGATCTACAATTTCATGGGAAACACATTAGCCTTATAATTAACCATATATTGGAAACAACGTGCTGCCATAAGGATTGATAATGAAGTGGGTCAGTATCAACCTATTAAGAGAGGTGTGAGACAGGGATGTGTAATGTCTCCATATCTTTTTTTCCCTATATAGTGAAAATATTTTTAGAAATGTAAAAGATATACATGGAATCAGCATTGGAGGGCTTAATCATCAATAATATTAGATATGCAGATGATACAGTATTGTTTGCAGACAATGAGCAGGATCTGCAACAATTAGTAGATGCGGTTGTTGCACACAGTGAATTTGCTTTGGATCAACTACAGGGTTCCATTGAATCTTTCTACATGCCCATTCGATTGAGAATGATAAGAATGACGTATTAGGAATTATGCGAAAAACTTCTTCTAATAAACCTCCATCTGAATTGCGAGCAATTATTAGTTAAGATCTTATCGGGGTATCCTAACTTAATGAACAATTCTATGAGTATTTCGGCTAATCAGTTAGAGTCTATTGCGGTTAACGTTATAGCTTCTGACCGCATCGTGCATGCGTCCACTAGAATATACATGTAGACGTGACCATTCTTTGTTCGAGGTAACAGTCCTAGATATCAACTGCTACTCATTCGAACGGTGTACCAACACCGGCATTTTCCTGAGTGTCATGGGAGCTTTCTGTGGTTTTGGAGGTACTTGTTAGCACGCTGGATATGCTTTTACATATCGCCATATGTCTGCCGACATATCTGACCAGAAGTAATGGCAAGCTATGCGTTGTTTTTTCTCCTCAAACTCTCACGTGACCACTAAAAGAAATTGTTTCCCATTTGAAGTATTTGACCTCAGTAGGCTGGGGGAGGGGGATGCAAATGTTCGTGAACTCCAATCCCCACTCTATGATATAATTGCTTATCTTAGATATAAAATTCGCATCTTCTAGGAGGGTCATGTGATTTTGGCAAATTTCCAAAGCAAGGTTAATGAGTTACATGATGACATTGTGAAATCCTGATTTCCACAGGAAGAGAGTTTATATGGACTGTTAGCCCAACTAGTACTGTAGCCTGACTCCTGAAACAACTGTGACTGGTGACTTCGATTCTCCTAGCTACACATAGCTAAAGTTAGAACTCATGGTAGCTCACTTGACATCAATTGCTTTTTCTGTCATCTACTCTGGTTGTACCAGATTCGCAGTAATAACAGCATAGTATTGGAATCATATCATATCATATCATATCATATCAAACCATATCATATCATATATGCAATCAACAAGATATCAATTTAAATTAATTGTCTCCACCACAAGGGATCTATTATTAGTAGAAGAATTCCTTGAGCTTTAGCCTCAATGGACAAACAAGCAGCATACTTAGTTGGAGGTTTATTTTTGCATGAACTACAAAACGGTTTCTGTCACCCAGTAGCTGATGCTTTTGGTCGATTGTTAGAAGTCTGTTTTGGATTTTGATAATAAGCATTATGTCCTTTGATGTCTTTATATTTATGGTTATTTTAGAAACAATTATTATTAGGCTTATGCGGGTGAGAAACATGTTTTGAGTTTGGAGGCCCAGTTTAGTTGCTTTAGTAATTATATTATTTGCTCATGTTTAGAAAACAACGAAATACAAAACCCGAAAGCACAACTACTCGGTCCCCATGTGGGAGCAGAAAAGGCGGCTTTGCCAGTTGCGAAGACATTCTAGTAGGTTGCCAGATAGTATTTAGGTCGCCAAAAATATGTGAACAGTCTGATATGAAAATATAGGGGTGTGGAGACAGGTTGGTATGACTATATGGGGGGGGGGGGGGAGGACAGCATAGTAATAGACAGTGTAAACAGTTGGAGAAGATGGCACATTTATACATTGGCGTCCACAACAGTATTGACACCTGCTGGATGCACGCATCCCAGAGAGTTGATTAATTGGCATTCAATTTTGAGCCTAATGGAACTGTTGGAGAAGCAAGGTTTCAATGCAGTGACACATATATCGTCGACTCCATTATGGTTTGAGGAATTAATATGGTTGGGGACAGGTTTGTCAGCGCCCTGATTAATGTCTCTGAGGTGTTCTCTAAAACGGTCAGCAAGGTGCCTGCCAATTTTACCAATGTATTTCATGTCACATCGTTTGCAGATGATAACATATATCAGATTGCGGGATGTGCAAGTAAAAGAATCTTTCAAGGAGAAGGTGCCTAGGGAGAATGCAATCGCCGGTGTCTGAACAACGTATGTGCATGTCAGGCAGTTTTTACGATGGCATTTGAATGTCCCCACAGACGAAGTAACCGTGGGGAGGCGACTATGCACAAGGTAGTCTCTGAGGTTCTGGTTACAACGGAAAATCACCCAGGGCCATTGGAGAATACCTCACGAGTGGTTGGATCGGATTCCAGGATAGACCAGTGTCGGAGGAAAATATGCTTGATGGCATAGGCATGTGGATGGAAGGTGAGGATGAGCTTGGGTTCATTGTTAGGATGGTCGTGTTTATGTGACAAGGGACATTTCCCGCGAGACTTGGGTTATGCGACAGAAAGCTGTGGACAAGACGTTCTCTGGGTAGGACCGTCTGAGGAAAAAGTCACGCATTTCATGGGTTTTCTCGAGGAAGTCATTATCATCCTGACAGATACGACGAAGGCGGAGTAGCTGAGAATATGGGATGGAATTATTGCAGCTTTTGGGGTGGGATGAGCTGTACAAGAGGAAACGGCGAGCAACCGTAGGTTTGTAGTACACGGAGGTTGTAAGGCCTGTAGAGTTTAATTTAATAGTGGTGTCAAGAAAATTGACAGAGGTGGTGGAAATTTCTGTGGTGAAATTGATCGATGGATGGAAGTTATTGACATAACTGATGAATCGGTTCAGGTCCGCCTCTGTCATGGCAGTGAGACCTATGCCGTCATCGATGTAGCGTCGGTAAAAAGAAGGGAGAAGACCATTATTGCTGAGTTCAAGCTGGTGTTCCAGATGTCCCATAAATAAACATACGTAGCTGGGTCCCATTTTAGTGCCCATGGCGACACCGCTGATTTGTTCAAAGTAGTGGCCATTGAACTCAAAGGAATTATTGGTGAGGACCAATTCAGCGAGTCTCACAAGTGTGCGAGTAGGGATGGCTTGATCTGTGTGTTGATCCAGAAAGAACTGTAGCGCTATGAGGCCATCAGCATGAGGAATGGAGGTATAGAGGGAACATAACATCCATTAGGAATAGTCTGTATGTGTTCCCAGGAGTCAGTTGGAGAGAGTTGAATGAAAGTAACGCATGCGTTGTATCCTTGATGTATGACGGGAGATTCGCAACTAGAGGTTGGAAAATCCTGTCAAGAAACGCTGAGATCAGTTCAGTCGGGCATGAGCAGGCGGAAACTATCGGACGTCCAGGATTTTAGAGTTTATGTATTTTGGGCAGCATGTAGAGGGTGGGTTTGCCCAAGTCAGAGTCATGGATGAGAAGTGAAGAGGCACTGGGTGGTAAAACATCCTCACGTATGAGCTGTTTGATGGTATTGCGAATCTTCCGGTTATAAGAGAAAGTGAGGTCTTCGGCGCAGGGGGAATAATTATCAGGTTTACTAAGTTGGGACATGACTTCCTCGACATATAGATCATTACGCCAAACAACCACCGCACCACCTTTATCCGCCGGTTTGATGACAATGTCCTGTCTGCACTGTAGTTGGGATAGGGCACGCCATTCGGGAGGGGATAGGTTGGAGCGTTTCAAGCGAGGGAAAGAAAGTTGCTTGATCTCATGTAATGTATTAGCTATGTAGAGGTCAAGCGCGTTGGAAACTCCGGAAGGTGGGGTCCATGTGGAACGGGATTTAGTTGAAGATTGAAAAATGTCAGGAGGTTGTGTGGTGGGACTGTGGACAGGCTTGTCTCTGTGGTGGTACTTGAGGCGGAGTCGTCTGTGAAAGTTGGAAACGTCTTCCAAGATAGCGCGACTGTCCATACGGGGGCGTAGAGGGACAAAACTAAGACCTTTACCTATAACAGCATGTTTTTCAGGAGACAGTGGTAGATCAGGCGGTATGCATACCACTTTGGTGTGGCTGATGGATGTCGAAGTAGGGGAAGGGGCATAGGGACGTAAACGGCTAATTTTGTCTTTCTTGCGTGCGGATAGCCATATGTATAGCTCTCTATTACAATGTTGAATGATGGAGGTGATCAAATGAAAGGCAATCTGGTTGTTGAACGTCAGTAGATGCAGAGTCAGTTCGGTATATATAGGCACCTTGCCGTCTTGACAGACGACAGTTTGTTACATTGTGCTTTTTTTTTAAAACGGCATAATAACTACAATCCATAGCGGTAGCGAATGTGACTGATAAGGCCAATTCGCGCTGTAAATGTTCGTCCACAGTGGACGCATGTGAATACATAGTCATTTCCACCATCATGCACCATCTTACGTCTTGCACGCTCGGTGTGTGACTTATCTGCTATCATTTTCTCCTGTGTCTTTATTTCATTTCTGTTACTTGCCCTCCATGCAAAACGTTCAGCGGCGACTTGCTCCCTTTGTGCATTATCAATGCCTGTATCAATCATGTCCCGCTTACACACATCTTTGTATCGTAGTAGAGGCCGACCCTGAGATCTATTAGTAGTAGGGAATGCGGGAAACGGTTATGATTTCTGCGCGGTTTATGTGGGCGGCCGTCCATAAGTCGTTTTATGTGGGGTATACCACCCTCGTCGTGACCCAACAAAACGGACCTTGATTGACCTCATTATTTCAGTAGCATGTTCTTTGCAGAACCTCTCGATCATAAGCAAGATGTCCCGCGTCTGATACACCCATCTGGAGATCATCCGCCACATCCTGCACCCATCTTCTCTTTGGCCTTCCTCTTCCTCTCTTCCCAGGCATATATCCTTGCAATATTGTTCTCTCCAAACTTTCGTGACGTTTCAAATGACCAAAATATTTCAATTTTCTTTGTTTCTTCTTCTTCTTTGCGTTCATCCGGAGTGTTTTTTCAGATGTGATTGCGGTGTGCGTTAGGCACCCTTGGGTCGAAACCCTTAGGTCAACACATTCAGCTTCTGCGTGCATTTTTGACCAGGTTAGCATTTCTGGGAGACTCTCACTTTTGTGGTACCGTCTACCTTCCAGCTGGTCGAGTTGGAACAGTCAAAGACTTCGCAGTCTCCCTCAAAGGAAGGCAGGGACAGTCCATAGCATTTTCCGCCATCCTGGGTGGATTCCATAATTGCAGAGCCGACACAAAATGCTCTAGTGCTGGGCTCACCGAGGGAATCGTCACGTCCTGCTCATGGCTGCTTTAATTCCTCACTTCAATATATTGTGCACTTCGTTAACCCCGGGCCGTTCCCGCACAAACAAGCCAGGTCTGCAGACAGTATCCACTCAGCGAGTTTTCGACACGGGCATGTGCTTGTCGTTGCGCCCGTCAGAGCTGGTCCAGGCACGACTGACATTCGGAAAACTACCTAGTCAGAGCTGTTCCGAACAAGAGCGGCATTCGGAAACTAGGTAGTCAGAGCTGTTCCTAGCACGAGAGACATTCGGACGAGACATTTCACTCGGACGTAAATGCGTAGTGCCAATTTTTATTTTGCCACCCGTAGGACGGTACTTCCGGCTTCGGCGGGCATTTGTTTTAGTGAGGTTAGCCTTCCTCGGGTTTCGAGGCACGTTAGACTTTTTGTTGTGATGTCGCCCACATCTCAGCTGGTCAAGATAGAACGATCCTCGACATCACGGTCATCCCTCAAGGGAAGGCAGGGGCAGACCATGGGCATTCCCTCACTATCCAAGGAGGCTTCCATAATTGCCTAGCCGGCACATATTGCTCTGAGACTGGGCTCACCCAAGGAGTTGCAACGTCCTGCTCATGGCTACTTTAGTTCATCACTTCCGTGTGTTGGGTATCTCGCTTGCCACTGGTCACTCAAGCACACACAAGGAACTGTCAGACTGCGGGCGACATCTACTCGGTAAGCTTTTGCTTTTGACTTGGGACCACGCAATGGATTCGCTAGCCGTGCGTTCCATTTCGTGTTATTGAGACGTTTTTCACTTCTGTCTACATTCTATGAGTTAGATACAGACAATTTTCGTAACCATTTCATTCGACTGGGACACTTTCTGCATTTTAGTACTCGCTCACGAGGTAGGCTACATGTGCTGCCGGCTCAGCACCTTACGTCCGTGCAGAGAGCGAGAAACGGCCAGGCCCTCTCATCCGGGAATCCCTCATATCCCCCAGCTGAGAGCCTTCGAAAAAGTATCAGAACTGGGCATGTAGCGTGCTCAGTATGCCACCTCTATTTTTCGGTCGGTGGGTATCGGCCCGGCTCTCACATCCGAGGGTTTGTGGCGTAGAGGCCTAAACCCTCGACAGAGCCCCTTAGTATTGTCCGGAGCGAGAACTTCTGCCTTCGTGCGCCTGATTTAAAATTTTGACTGCTATCCTCAGTCTACCTGCAGAGCAGCAGGTTGTGTCTCTCTTAGTCTGGCCCCTATCCCATAAGCTGTCCGATATGTAGTTTTCATCCATCGGCAATGCCTTAATGTTACTTCATTAACAATTGAATATAGAAATTAACATCGATCGCAGTAAACTTGTCAACAGAGAAAATGTAATAATTAACTCTCACCTTGAATTCATGAAACGAATGCAGAAACAGATTTACGCAATCCGGTGAATGATATCACGCGTTTAATAGTGTGCCGAATAATAACAATAGGAAATCGTCTCCTATACTGTTAACACGCCCTTTATACAGGGTCGAAGTTTAACCTAGTATCTATGAAACTTCCCTAACATTATCCAGTTTCACCTTGACGTACAATCTTCTAATCCACCGTTTCCAAATTCAGGATTGGTCTAGGTTCGGTCCTTTCATTGATCATATCCTTCAATAGATTCTTCCTCCTGTTATCTATTCGTCAAGCCTCGCAATCATCGCATCCCTCTCTTCACCAGACACGGGCTCCACGAAAACGCATCCAACCCCCAGAAGAATCTCACAACGTCTGTTTACTTGTTGTCTTCTGACGTCGAATGTTTCCCTTGGTTTTCGTGCCAATGGTTTAGTTTGGTATGTTCTTTTGGAAATCCCGTTTCTCTCCTTATGTATCTTCTTCTTGGTGTGCCCGTCATGGCATTACGCCCCCTCCCAGACAAAAAAAAATGATGTAATCATTTTTTTCCATCTATATGTATATATACATAACTTGCAATTATATTTCGTATCTGTACAACATTTACAACAACATCTGAAATGCTTATGGTTCCCCGTTACCCACCCTTAAAAAAAAGTTATATGACGGGCACGCCCACCAGTCCAATCCTCCGTTGGACGTTGTGTGGCCGACCCATGGGGAGGTCGGACTAACTAGTTTTCACTAGTCCCTACCTAATCCTAATAGACAAGTGCCCTCATTCTAGGGAATACCATGAGTTTTGGACGAAGGTAGTATTGGAGTTCCAAGCAATCCATGTCCGTTGCCGTTGACCGTTGTCGCTGTTCCTGTATATATTCCAGTATTATCGCTTCCATCATATGTCTGCAGGTAAGGTAGACGATCCATGCACTGAGATACTTTCGAGATCTAATCTATTATGATTTTTTCGCTAAACATTACTCTATTCTAAATACCATAATTAAAATTTAACTATGATTACCCAATGAACTAACAATCCGAATACAACTATACTAACATAGTATTATTAATTAATGAAACCACGTTAACTAATCAATTACTAATAAATTACCAATCAATTACTATCACAAATTAATCAAATAAATACACATATTATAATATCATAAATACTTTGAGTAACTAGATACTTATTGTTCGTAGTATCCGCACAACACGAATATTTCCTCCACAAAGTTTCCAGCGACACAGTTTATATCCACACAGGCTAAAGTTCACAAGTTCATCATGACTCTTTATAGTCGTTCACTTCACACAGTAACTGCCTTATGTCATCCTGTCAAAATGACAAATCGACAGAAGTATCTATCTGCCTAAACTATATATTTGCAATAACAATAATTATACAATTGTTGATTGATGTATATATTGTAATTCAATCAGGTGCTATCTAAACAGATATATCTTAAATTTACTAATACTCTATGAACAAAACAAATACATTAAATTACAAATGAATAATTTGTGACAAAGATCTAAAGATATTTAAAGTCGACTGAGAATATCCCATAGAATATGACTGATTAAAATCTTGCAGATCTTAAATATAGATATAGACTTGTGAAGAATCATACATTTCAAAGATTCATGACTTTTTAAGAATTTAACTCAGAAATATAATATCACATTCTGATTTATCAAGAATATTTGTACCAACCGATATTTCTAGAAATTATTAATGTTCTCTGATAAAGATATAGCTAACAGCACTTGTTTGCAGAATAGAGAAGAACCGAATTATTTTCACACAACTAAGTGTAGAGCTATGAGATAGTGTGAACACTTTGGAGAAGTATAGATTTATATCAGTGACATCTGGCATAACTAAGTAATAAGACCTAAGACCCTAATGTGTCTGTAGTTTACTATGTGTTGATATGAACCTAACATTTTCACATTCTTCACATTTTATTTTTCTTTATTTTTTTTCTTTCATTCTTCGTTTTATTCACTTTCTTTTTCTCTTTCTTTCTTCCTCTTTTCTTTCTGACATACTTATGGTGTTTTGTACTATATGCATGTTAATATTTGTAGTTTTCAACTTTGTTGACTTGAACATTGTCATAGTTTTCACTCGTATATATATTGACAATAGAGTATGTTTGCTTAATTTGTAGCAGACATAAGCCAAGTAAATAAAGTACGCCTTAATTAATGTATTTTGTTTATTGTACATTTGTTTGATATTATTGGTTTGTGTGTAAACTTTCTTGATTGATTGGATAACTGTATGCTTATTCATATGTGTATACATATTCGTAATGTCATCAATATATACCTTCGTCTGTGAGACTGTGTTCGTGATGGTACATGTAATTCGTGATGAGGTTGATTTAAACCAACTCAGAATTTGGGTAATACTTATAGTTACAATATACCATTTTATCTGTTGTTTGTACTCATTGTGTTTCTTTTTGTGTTTTATACCGTTCTTGTTAAGAGTTATCGGAACTTATAATAACTGTATATTTTCTTCTTCTTGTGAGACGTGGACTTGGGTTCTTGTGAGTGTCACATAAAGTTTGTGTTCTATCGTTTGAACGTAATCTTTGACATTAGGGATGTTACCAATTATCAACCCAGCACATGGGTTTGGCAATACTGCCGCACAAATTTTACCTTCATAGTAAGGGCATTCTATCTCAACCCATGCAGTCTTGTATATTTCTATAGTACCTCCAAATGATCGGCACTCAATACTCTTACCTGTGTAATCACTTTCTTTTATGAGTTTGTGACTAACACCTGTAATATCGGACCCTGTGTCTCTAAATCAGTTTGCTGACGAACCATTCACCCATGCTTGGTGAATCACCAGAGTACTTTTACGAGGGCATGCCGCATTCGTTTCATGTATATGCCTCTTGTGGGCTGATGTGAGATCATCATCATTGACATGACCTTCCTTACCTGTTCTGTTGTTGTATGACTCTATAATAGCTACGTGTGTGTCTTCTAAGTCATCGGAATCGCTACTACCAGACAACACATATGCGCTACTTGCCTCTTTCCACGTATCTTTCATGGGACATGACCTACTGGTATGTCCATACGCCCTACAAGAAAAACATTTAATACTCCTCTTGTAGGAGTCATATTTACTTTTTTTCTTGGAAGTGATGTCTCGTAAATAAGCTGCGTAACCTGGGTGTTGATCACACATTTCAAGTGATCCATGAGAAAGTTTGCAGTACTGACACTGTGTGAAGTGACCTTTTCTAGGTCTGTCTGTATCTCTATTTGAGTATTGGTATGGGTCGCTTCTATTCTTACTATTGAATTTTCTAAACTTACCATTACCTTTTTGAAACTTGGCGCTCGCACCTATAATAAGTTCAGGTTGTGGACAATTGGCAAATATATCCCTATGTGCATTGAAATATGACTCACCCTTAGTTTCAATCTCACTAAGATTTCTGCACTTATTCTTAACTAAGAATACAGACAAAGATTCTGGCACAGCAGACAGTAGTCTGCCTCTTATTATTAGATCTCGAACTTTTTCGAAATCAGATCCAATATCAGCCGCTTTAATCCATTTATCAAAGCAAGATGATAATTCAGAAACAAAGTCAAGAAAAGTTTGGTTAGACTTGAGAGTAAGTGTTTTAAACTTCGTACGTAGACCCGATGCATCTAAACTGAAATGTGAAAGAACACGGTCTCGCATATACTTGTAGTTGGTACGCAAGTCCTCAGGTATTAATTCAATTACCTTTAGAGGCTCCAACGCAAGATGTCTATGAAATAGAATCGGTATGTCTAGAGTTCAGGTACCTTATAGTATTTTACTAGCATCTCGAAATTAGTAATCCAAGAACTTACCGAATCGCCTTGTTGGAAATTGCGAAAAAGACCTTGGTACTTCTTAACTGGATCCCTTGTTTTTATTGTATTTTCTCCCGTTCTATCTCCGCTTCCCGGTCCATTTCCAATGCCTTGACTTTTAAATTACCTTCAACCTCCTTGTCTTTCCAGAGTGTCTCGGTCACAAGCTTTTCTTTTTCAAATGCCAGTTGTTTCTCTTTAATATCTGCCTCTGCGGCTATTTATTTTTCCTTAATCTCTTTTCCCATTGCTAGTTTCTCTGTTTCAGCCGCTATCCTTTCGCGTTCCAAAGCCATTTCTTTATCTCTAGCTTCGATTTTCTGACGTTCCAAAGCTAGTTCATTTTGTTTAATCTCCATCTCCTTTTCTTTTAATTCCCTCTCAAGTGCAGCTTGAAGTTGGTTTTCTTCTTTTTCTTCTGCCAGTTTTTCCTGTCGTTCCTCCTTCTCACGTGCCGCTTGGAGTCGTTTTTCTTCTTTAAGTTGCATTAGATGATCGCTGAATTCCTGTTTTGCCCACGCTCTAAGTTCCGCGCCGGTCAATCCAGACTTCTCACCCATCTCCATGTAATCTTGGAGTGTAGACATCTTGTCCTACCTGTATAATACGCTATCTAGCTGAAATAAAATAGCGAAGTAGGAAAGCAAGAGAAGAATATCGACAAAATTGCAATAATGTTGTTCAAGGAATAAAGTCGATGGCATATGCTGTAGTATCAACGTAGACCAAATATCAACTTAATAAAATCAATAGTGTAAAGTTGACGACAACAAAAGAATTTCAGCACCCTTATTGCACTATAACTATTCTAAACGTGACATATGTAAGCCACATAAATTATTATGGAAAAATATATTTAGTATAAACAATATATATATATATATATATATATATATATATATATATATATATATATATATATATATATATATATATATATATGACCAAACAGTTAACAACCACAGACGATGACTGACGTGTGACGCAAATGCATTCATAAAAGACCAATATTACTTTTCCAGAAATTTTATGCAAACTATACCTCGCTTACTACTACAGTTATAACACAACAAGACAACGATTATGTGCTGTCACCCGTGAGATCAATATAAATACCTTCGTATTGACCTGACGAATGCCACCACTAACCGCTTTCTTAAATAATCAAGTGCCCTTAACAATTTAAGTAAGACCCTTTCAACCGCCCACACTATTAATTTTGAAATAACTTTGCCATCAATAATAATTAGCACCTCATTAAATCACAATATCACAACACTCACAATAACAACTCATACTGGCCTTGCAGAAAAACAATAGTGTCCGTTCGTAAATATAAGTGTGGAACGAAATTGATGTTGAGATCACACGTTGCTCCTGTCCGCTACTGATAATGTAATGTCCTAGATTTCCAGACTCAATTCGATCGGTGATGAAGCATAATCCATGTAGATATGTCCTGGAGTAATAATGAGTGCCGTCATGACTTCCTCGATATGCGTACGTTCTTGTCCAATGTGTAAACGATAGTGTTGTAATATCCTCACGTCCTTCACGATGATATATTTATATAATGGAAGAGAACGTCCTTGTATACTGTTATGTTGGAGACAAAATCCTCAGGAATGTAACGTAATAGTGTCAGTTGATCTAATCGTCACTGTGAATTCATGTATGTATTGTCCAAGTTAAGTCCTGTAGTGCGACGTATGTTGTGAAGAAGGTGGTGTTGTTCCATGTTCCGTTGGTATCATGTCGTATTGTCTATGTTGAAGTTCAATATTATGTGAACGTTATCAGATATGTAAGTAATCCTTCTCGTATAATATGAATGTTGTTCCCAGTACAGCGCAGTTTCCAGTTCTGGCTTACTCTGTTCACAATAGTGAATGTGATGATTCTCTATCATATATTGACTATATATTCTATCTTTCACCCCCAATCTGCATAATATAATTAAATACTTTCCTTATGCACAGTTCTATTAATATGTTCTATAGATCTTCAATTATTAATGTTCTATTATGGACTTTTGAATTCTAACTTATAAATCATTTTGCAATGTTTATCCTTTAATTCAGTGCTGTTATATTCTGCGAGTTCTTTTTGTGCACCAGTGCGCGTGTGGTCTTAAAAATTTCAGATGCGAAAGTCAATGTGCAATAAATAAATTTGGTTGTGCTTTCATTTACATCTATGTCCAATATAACATATGTCAGTTGGCGTCAATTTATAAAATTTATAAATGCATTCTTTATGTAGACAATGGTGTACTTTCCTTCATGTCTCGGCTTCCAAGGACTTTACACTTTACTATAACGGTTGATACTTTCTATCACTCTACTCTTGTACATATTTCTTCGCTGACATTTGCAATTCGTGACGTGGATCTTCTTGCGTTCTATAATGCTGCACCGTGTATAATTGATGCATTCAGGTGCGCAATTTATGTGTGCGTTCTTCTCGACTGATAGAAATCTGGCGGGAATCGTATTGATCTTACTATTGGATATCAATGTCCGGAGAGTGTCCCATCTTTGCCTTGATGTTACTTCATTAACAATTGAATATAGAAATTAACATCGATCGCAGTAAACTCGTCAACAGAGAAAATGTAATAATTAACTCTCACATTGAATTCATCAAACGAATGCAGAAACAGATTTACGCAATCCGGTGAATGATATCACACGTTTAATAGTGTGCCGAATAATAACAATAGGAAATCGTCTCCTATACTGTTAACACGCCCTTTATACAGGGTCGAAGTTTAACCTAGTATCTATGAAACTTCCCTAACATTATCCAGTTTCACCTTGACGTAAAATCTTCTAACCCGCCGTTTCCAAATTCAGGATTAGTCTAGGTTCGGTCCTTTCATTGATCGTGTCCTTCAATAGATTCTTCCTCCTGTTATCTATTCGTCAAGCCTCGCAATCATCGCATCCCTCTCTTCACCAAACACGGGCTCCAAGAAAACGCATCCACTCCGCAGAAGAATCTCAGAACGTCTGTTTACTTGTTGTCTTCTGACGTCGAATGTTTCCCTTGGTTTTCGTGCCAATGGTTTAGTTTGGTATGTTCTTTTGGAAATCCCGTTTCTCTCCTTATGTATCTTTTTCTTGGTGTGTGCCCGTCATGGCAGGCAAGCACATGGGGTCGATGGGACACGCAAGCTCCCCCACCATGGCAAGGTGGAGACACATCGGGGGAGATTTTCTTTGTTTTATCGTCTTTAATAGCCAACCTTCTTCAATATTCAATTCTTTAAGTACGGATGCATTTGTTCTTTTCTTTACCCAAGATATTCTTAGAACTCGTCTGTAACATTTATATTCAAAGGCATTTATGCTCTGTTCAGCTTGTTTAGTAAGTGTCCATGTCTCACAGGCGTATGTTCCAATGGGAAAGATGCATGCTCTTAAAAATCTAATTTTTGTAGTTCTGGCTGTCCCACTCCATAATCTATTCAGTTGATTTAGTCTTTGAAGAGCAATTGATAGTCGCTGTCTAATTTCTGTCATTGTGTCACCATTGTTGGTAATCAGTGACCCAAGATATTCAAAATTTCCACCACCTCCAATTTTCCCCATTAACGTATATTTCTTTCTCCATAGTAGTTTTGTCTGTATGCATTATCTTTGTTTTTGCTATGGTAAGATATAAGTTGTGATTTTTGCTATTCAATAGGGGTGAGGTTATTAGGTTTTCTAAGTCATTCTGTGTTGTGGATAGTAATACTGTATCATCAGCATATCGAATCTCTGGTATGTCATGACCGCCGATATTTAGGGCTTCACATAGCTCCCTGTTTATATCATCTCTTACATTTCTCATTATATTTTCGGCGTACAGATTAAACAAATAGGGTGACAGCACGCAGCCCTGACGGACTCCTTGCTTGATGTCAAACCAATCTGATGTCTCGCCATCTATTCTAACTGCTGCTTGTTGGTCTAGATAGAGCATTTTTATGAGTTGTACTACATGTAATGGAAAGCCCATATTCCTCATGAATTCCCAAAGTTTCTGATATTGTACACAGTCAAATGCCTTTGAATAATCCACAAAACATGAGAATAGGTTTACATTAATTTCTCTGCACTTCTCTATTATTAAACACATGTTGAATATGTGATCTCTTGTTCCTCTTCCTTGTCTAAATCCAGCTTGAACCACGTTAATATCTTCTTCCATTTTCTTACAAAGTCTTCGCATTATGACTTTTAGTAGAATTTTACTTGCATGACTGATCAGGGCAACATTTCTATAGTTGGTGCATAATTTCAGGTTGCCCTTTTTAGGTATTGGAATGAAGATAGTTCTCTTCCAATCTTTTGGCCGTATACCATATTTCCAAATCTTTTTACATAATGCATGATATATGTGTATGCTTTCTTCTCCTCCCGCTTTAATTAGCTCAGCTGGTATCTCATCACATCCAGGTGATTTACTATTCTTCAGGTTCTTTATATCCCAACCAATTTCATCTAATGAGGGTTTAGGTTCTGTCTCTGCTGTCATTGGCTCATGTATCTCATTCATATTCTCACTGTCACTCATATCATACATTCCACTGCAGTACTCCTGCCATCTTTCTAGAATTTGCCTAGATTCTGTACCTTTTCAAAATTAGGTCAAAGCATGTATCTCACGAATAACAAATCGACTGGTTTATTGCGATTTCCTCCCAATTTTTTAAAAAGATAAATTTTATTTTATTTAATTTTTCTTTAAATTTTTCAATTTAAAATAAAAGATAGCGGTTATTATTGTTTTGTAGAAGGTCGTAGTGGTTTAAACACTATCATCATGCAGGTTACAAATGAAAACCTAAAAAAGGCACAGATTGCCGGTATTATTGGATGAAGAATTAAAGTGGGAAGTTAAACAACAAAAAGCAACAGACAGACAGACAGACAGACAGCCCGCCCGCCCGCCCTCCCGCCCGTCCGTCGGTTGGACGGTCGGTCTGTCTGTCTGTCTGTCTGTCTGTCTGTCTGTCTGTCTGTCTGTCTGTCTGTCTGTCTGTCTGTCTGTCTGTTGCTTTTTGTTGTTTAACTTCCCACTTTAATTCTTTCTGCTACAGATGGAAGTTATTTCTCGTAACTCTAATCCCTTAGGTTAATACTTTGAAGTAACTATTCTTTGAGTGCTCATCTCTTGCAGTTAACAGGAAATTGTTAACCCCAACAGGGCCAGAAAAAAGGAACACCTCAATAGCAAATGAGAACTTGCATGTGTCACTCTATGGCATTGGGTTGAAAAGTCGAAGCTGGATTGACAACAATAAAAACAAGAACAATAACAACAACAGCGATAAATGAGATGGTACCAAGTCTTCATTCAAGTGTCAATTTAGACAACATCACCTGGATTACCGGCCTGTGACCGCATGTGTCTGTTCAGCGTCACCTTGTCATTCGTAAATAATTACATTTCATACATTCATTATTCTCGTTTGTTACTCAAATTTGTTTACTCCGTCGTATAAAAATGTGAATGCATGTGTGTGTGTGTGTGTGTATGTGTGTGTGTGTGCACGCGTGCGTGTGTGTGTGTGTGTGTGTGTGTGTGTGTGCCCTATGCAACAATAGAAATAGTCTTATATTCGAGCTCTTACACATATTCATATACGTCCTTGAGTACTACATATGGACCTAAGTGAACAAATAAGTGAAATAAGCTTAAGGACAGCTACTGGATATTTTTTCTCCAAGTATATCTTCGGTTGACAACTGAGAAGTTGCCAGCTTAAGAGAAACTAATGTGTACATCCGATACCCGATCGCGTGCAAGCAAAACGTACCCTTGTTTGTGCCAACTTCTCAAGTGACATAGTCTAGGGGCGCCATCAATAGGCTGCTCTGTCTTGTATCTAATCTTGTATACTTCTATTCTAGGTATTACTTTCCGTCCTTTTGATAACTACAGGCTGGCTACATTCACTACGGGGGTGGCGTTAACACAGTCAGTATCATGTTTGCCTACGGGCCGGTGGTCATGTGTTCGAATCTCCTTCGAATCTCGCAGATTGTTAATTACTGTTTGGTTGTTTTTGGATTGACTTGCGTTCTCAGGTTGACCCAACCTAAAATGGGTTAGTGGAAACTGTATGGGAAGTAATGGGGTAATGTTGATCACATAAACCACCGAGTGCCGATTGGTCTAACAGTTTGGGGTTAGCACTATATCGTATTGAAGCAGAAGTTTGGTCTAACAGTTTGTGGTTAGCACCGTATCGTGTTGAAACAGAAGAAAAAGAAGCAGCAGCAGACGAAGCCAAGATAATTATGGTTTGCACATTTTAATTTCTTCATTATTGGTTGCAATGTTTGGTGTAATTTTATCTGTGAACATTATGTTTGCTGCTTAAACGTTCAGAAAATGCATCTTCGAACACATGTTCTCGTATTTAAAGTAGTATACGACTCTTTCAACAGTGTTGTCAATGCCTACGTGCCACACTTGCTTGTTGTCGCAGCAATTATGCATGCTCTTAGTTCTCTGGCTTTTGTTGTTTCATAAATGTTTAAGTTCTTTAGATTTTGCAGGGAAATGTTCGTCCTTCTTATAATTTCTGACATATTATTTCCATTGCCAGTCAGCGGTGAACCTAGATGTTCATAATTGCCCACTTTCTGTAATTTCTCTCTGTTGATAAATATATATGTTGCCATATTTCTGTTACAAGTTGTCATTATTGGTTTTCTCTCCCTCTGCTTTGAGATATATTATTTTTTTCCCTCTCACTTTGGTCTTGCACTGACTTAATTCATTTTTCAATTTGCATTTGTGTTGTTGACAATAACAACCAAGACTAGTAAACATGAATAGGTTAATACGCTCCACAAACGTCTGGCATGTGTGGCATACCGTAACGTATTTAGTATGACTATTTTTAAGTCGTTATTCGTTTTGATTAATGGTTTCCCCAATATTTCCATGGTCTATGATTTCCGTTCTTCAGGACCAAGGTTCTGGAAAGCTATTGATGTGTGTTTGTGCTTGTTTCTCCGCAGGATGTTAATAACATGACTGTTTGCATCATTTTAGTATATTGTGTTTGGGAATAAAGCAGATCCGAACTGTCTGTTCCCAAATGGTAGCTGTTTTGCAGAGTATACTGTCCTCATGTGCCCGTCAACCTGCAGACGTCACAGATGGCTGTTCCCAATATACTGTGCCTATCAAGACGCAGACGTCACAGAAATCAGGCACCATCGTTGACTCAATATAGATATGCACTTTATTATTTTGCTAATTACAACATAATATTTTGTTTATGCGCATATCTTAACCTTCAGACTTTCTTCCATACTTTGCTGTCTGATGTGTTACTTTGTTATAATGATTGTGGTTAGGCTAAATGTTGTTTGGAAATCTGTTCGGCTCAAAAAATATTTGACTGTTGTTTATAGTGCGTTCTCTTGAACCCATTGATCACCGATGAATGATCACAAACTAATACAACGAAAAAATACCTGTTCGTTTCCACAAGCCTGCTTATTTGGCGTAGCTATCAACGCAGTAAATAATATCCATAGACAACACTACATCTGAACCAAGTAATCACTTTCAGCAATGAAGAAATTGAAAATGTCACAAATATTTAGGCTACATAATCTACAACAATTTGGACTGTCCAAAAGGCTGCAGGCTGAGAGTAGATTTAGCAATGCAGATGTTAAAGAGTAATAAGAACCCACGGAACCTACACCAGCAACACATTCAAGTATCAGTTTTGAGCATACATATCTCTCCTGTAGCTACATACGGCTGTAAGTCATCAACAATTTTTCAATCTCTCAAGAAGAAAACTTATATGTTACAAAGACATTCTTAGAATCCATCCTCTAGAAACCTAAAACGATAAAGCTCCCAGCCGAGAAATATGGCTGAACGCCTCTAAGCCATTATCCTCGGATATGAGGGCCTGGCCGATAAATCACTGCACACTGGCGGTGAGATATTGAGCCTACTACTATATGACTTGTTCAGATATGCATCCTGCGACTATCAATTGAGGGATAAGGCTGAACGCCTCTAGGCCCGTGTCCGTCGGCTGTGCGATCCTAGCCGTTCTCCGTCCCTCAGTACTTCTGAAGTCGGAATGGGCTCGCCTGAATGGCGAGGGACACCGGTAAAAGGGAAAGCAAGCCCACACGCAAAACTCAGTCCTTTACTACTTTAAACAGTGTGTAAGGACTACTCTCGTGTTTAAGCGAGCGAACAAAAAAGAAGAAGAATCCATCCATCCATCATGTGTCATGCCGATAAGCGTGGGTGGGCGGTCATGATTCGCCATCTCACTCGATCACCAGAATCGTGGATCAGCTCAGTGTTATTGTCTCGACCATACCACGTGACCAGCCATCCAGGTATTTACTTCTCTACCTTCCTCTTGTTCTCTTCCCCTCGATCTTGCCAGTTGTCATCAAGTTCTCCAATTTATTTCTTCTCATAACGTGACCAACACATTTGGCTTTTCTTAACTGTCCTCTTTCTGCAATTTCTCTCCGTTGATAAATATATCTGTATAACGAAGACACAAACCATAGATTGTACGATTTATTGCCTGGCATATTTCTCTGCATCTCGTCAGGTACATACTGCAAAAGTTACACAGCGTAGAGTAAAATAACTAGATACATCGTTTAAGCTGAAATATTCACATGTTCGCACAAATATACCTGTTGCCATATACTGTTTAACATATAATTTCTCTAATCAGTGTGCGATTTTCATTTGTTTCTTGTAGGACTTAGTCATTGGCTTTTCTGTCTGTCCATGGTATTCTTTGCATTTTCCTCAGAAAGCCATCAGAAGTTTTTCAGCTTGTCCATGCTTCACATTAATACAACAGTACAGGTTCTGTGTAGTACCTCAACACTCTTTTTCTCTTGCAATTGACATCTTTTTATTGGTCAGTATATGATGACGTCACGGTGTAAATGGCGGAGCGCCACGAATTGAGTATTTTTCCAGTAACATTGAAACAGTTTTCGCGATGAAGGGATGATTTGCCAACGTTCAGTTGTTCCATTTCTGATAGATCAATATGTGGGTGTCTGCGTTTGGAATCTGGAACGTGTATAATCGGCCTTACTGGCCTGTTCTCTTGTACATCAGAAGTATGTATTGATATTGTGTTGCAATTGAGGATAACCTGTTTACGTCACGTTACTAATGACGGCACTCATCAATTTGAAATTTCCAAGTAAACTTTATAGTTTTTTCAAGTTTTTGCAATTCTAATAACAGAAAAATACCTCAAAATTCTATGACGTGGCCATCGGCGGGTAAGAGGTGCGATATATATATATATATATAATTATATATATATATATATATATATATATATATATATATATATATATATATATATATATATATATATATATATATAAAAAAGGATGTATGTATGTGCGTCCTTTATGCGTTCGCGAACGGTCCATCCGACTGAGATGAAATTTTCTACACGTCTTCCTCTCATTCCCGCGCTGCCAACTGTCATATTTTGTTAGTGTTAAATCGGCTACTTACGAAATATTATTTAATTTGGCATTTTTCATTATAATTTCTATATAGCGAGGGGACTTAACTCTAGAAAAGTTATTTCAAGGGGCATAACTTTTAATAACTTTTCTGTATACCTTATAGTCATATTGTTGCATGGTTTTCAAAGATATATAAACTCTTTGTCTATAGTTATTTACAGGCATATGAGTTATAATAAATAATGATATAATCTTTAAGGCATTTTCAAAGTTTTCATAAAAATAACTCATAATGCATATCATTGTAACTCATCTTTTTATGCTTAAAGAAGTTATCTACAGTCATGTAGGTGATTAAAAACAGTTTTCATTAAAAATAATGGATGGTGTGTGGAAGGACATTCTTTTAAGTTACTTTTTTGTGGTTGTATGAATTTAATTAGACGCTCCCCGCCAGGAGCTGGGCGAAGCCACGCCGGGTCAGATAGATAGACAGACAGATAGTCGCGAACGGGAGCTTTTATGACTACGTATATGAATTAAATGAGATGCTCCCCACCTTTTCGCTGCAGTTATCTACAGGCATATGCGTTATAATCCTCCTCCTCCTCTCCCCTTCTCCTCCTCCTACCCTCTTCCTCCTCCCCTCCCCCTCCTCCCTTTCCCTCCTCCATCCTCCTCCCTCTTCCACCTCCTCCTCCCTCTTCCTCCTCCTCCTCCCTCCTTCCGCCCTCCTCCCTCCTCGTCGCTCTCCTCCCTCTTCCTCCTCCTCCCTCTTCCTCCTCCTAATCACTCCTCTTCCTTCCTCCTCCGCCCTCCTCCTCCTCCCTCCTCCTCCCCTCTCCTCCTCCCTCCTCCTCCCTTCTCTTCCTCCCCCCTCCTCTCTCCTCCTCCCTCTACCTCCTCCCTCCACATCCTTCTTCCTCCTCCTCCCTCTTCCCCCTTCTCCCTCCTCATCCTCCATCCTCATCCTCCCTCCGCATCCTTCCTCCTCCTCCTTCTCCTCCTTCCTTCTCCCTCCTCCTTCTCCCTCTTCCTCATCCCTCCTCCTCCCTCCTCCTCCTCCCTCTCCCTCCTCCTCCCTCTCCCTCCTCCTCCCTCTCCCCCTCCTCCCCCTCCTCCTTCTCCATCCTCCTCCCTCTTCCTCCTCCTCGCTCCTCCTCCCCTCTTCCCTCCTCCTTCTCCCTCCTCCTCCCTCCTCCTCCCTCCTCCTTCTCCCTCCTCCTCCCTCCTCCTCCCTCCTCCTCCTCCCTCCTCCTCCTCTCTCATCCTCCCTCCTCCTCCCTCTTCCTCCTCCTCCTACCTCCTCCTCCTCCCTCTCCCTCCTCCTTCTCCTCCCTCCTCCCCCTCCCTCCTCTTCCTCCTCCTCCCCCTCCTCCTCCTGCGTTCTCCTCCTCCTCCTTCTCCCTCCTCCCCCTCCTCCCCTCCCCCCTCCTCCTCTCTCCTCCTCCTCTCTCCTCCTTCTCCCTCCTCCTCCATCCTCTTCCCTCTTCTTCCTCCTCCTACAACAGGGGCTGGGCGAAGTCGGGTCGGGTCAGACAGACAAACAGACAGACAGATAGATAGACAGACATACAGACAGACAGACAGACAGACAGACAGTCGGGAACGGGAGCTTATATGACTACTTATATGAATTAAATGAGATGCTCCCCAACAGGGGTTTGGGCGAAGTCGGGTCGGGTCAGACAGACAGACAGACAGACAGACAGACAGATAGTCGGGAACGGGAACTTATATGACTACTTATATGAATTAAATGAGATGCTCCCCATCAGGGTCTGGGCGAAGCCGGGCCGGGTCAGACAGACAGACAGATAGACAAACAGACAGACAGATAGATATTCGGGAACGGGAACGGGAGCTTATATGACTACTTATATGAATTAAATGAGATTATCCCCACCAGGGTCTGGGCGAAGCCGGGCCGGGTCAGCTAGTGTGTGTATATATATATATATATATATATATATATATATATATATATATATATATATATATATATATATAAATCAAGTGCCGTGCCGACTGGCGTAGGCGTTCATGACTCTCCACAGATCTCTGTCCTTGGTTTTCTGGATCAACTCTGTCTTTGATATTCCTCCATGCCACTGTCACAATCCATACAGCATCATTTCTCGTGGTCTGCCTCTGCCTCTCTTCCCCTCGATCTTTCCAGTTGTCTCGATGTTATCCAGCGCCTCTCTTCTCATCACATGACCCAAAAAAAGCTGTTTGTCTCTTTCTTATTGTTGTATATAATGTTCTAGTTTCGCCAGCCTCTTTAAGGCATTCGTCGTTAGTTACTTTGCCAGTCCAAGAAATTCGCAACATTCGTCTAAGGAACTACATCTCTGTTGCTTCCAATCTCTTCCTAATTTGTTCATTTATATTCCAAGATTCACAGCCATACAGCAAAACAGGTTCTATATAGCACCTCAGCACTCTCTTTCTTACATTCAATGATAGCGACTCATTGCATAAGATATTCTTCATTTTTTGAAATGTAGCCTTTTCTTGCCCTATTCTGCTCTTGATCTCTGTTGTGCATCTTCCATCTGATGTTATAAATGTCCCTAGATATTTAAAACTATCTACATGATGAAATATTTTCCTTTTTATCTCTATTTCACGTTTGGGTGTCACCTGTTTCTTTGATATCACCATTGTTACTGTTTTCTTGATATTCAGGGAGAGTCCTTTCTTTGCACTCTCCGTCCAACAATTGTTGTAGATCTGTTGCATTATCCGCTATCAATACTGTGTCATCTGCATATCGTATATTATTTATATTATAACCTCCAAATATTATTCCTGCCTATTCTTTGATCTCTCTCATTATTACTTCGCTATAGAGGGAGAATAGATCTGGTGACAGAACACATACATGTCTTACTCCCAACTTTATGTGTTCATAATTTCCTTCTTTATTTCCCATTTTAATTGCTGCTGTTTGGTTCTAGTAAATAGTTTTTATTATTCTGAGATCTTTCCCATCAATGTTAATATCTTCCAACATTTGAATCAGTTCTTCATGTTTTACTTTATCAAATGCCTTAGTATAATCTATGAAGCACAAATATATGTCTTTCTTTGTCTCTACTGATCTTTCTAATAGTGTTCGTAATGTGTATATTGCATTGTTTGTACCTTTTCCTTCCACAAATCCATACCGTTCTTCATCAATTTCCATTTTTATTTTCTTCCTTGTTCTTCTCATTATAATTCCGAGTAGAAGCTTAGTGACATGATTTATGAGGTTAATTGTACGAAAATCTTCGCATTCAATTGCTCCTGGTCTTTTTGGTATAGATGTAAATAAATATTTTAACATATCGCTTGGTATATATCCACTGCTATAAATATCATTCAACATTTTGGTTAATATATCTACTCCAAATTCTCCCATTACTTCTAATTCTTTTATTGTGATTCCATCTGGCCCTACTGATTTTCTTTTCTTCATTTGCTTGATAGCGTTATCAACTTCTTCTTTTAGAATCGGTGGACTTCTAAATTATTTTCTTCTGTTAATTCTGCCCTTTCTCCATCATATAAGTCTCTTATATACTCATTCCACCTCCTCATTATAGTATCTTCCTCCAGTAATATATTTCCTGTTTTTGATTTTAAACAACCTGTATTTATTCTTATATTTCTTCCTGTAATCTCATTGATTTGTTTGTGCATATTTTTTGTATCTTTAATAGAATTTAATTCAATTTTCTTGCACTGTTCATTTAACCAACTTTCTTTTGCCTTCACACAATTATTTCTTATTTCTTTATTTATCTCATTATATTCATGCATATTATTTTTACTCTGTTTTCTCTTGGCCATCAACTTTAATATTTCTTCAGTCATCCATTTTTTCTTAGCCTCTCCGTTAATATTTCTTTGCTCGTTTGATGAATGGAATCCCTTAACATTTCCCATTGTTCGTTTATATTCTGTATTTTAGCTATTGCATTATACCTATTTTTCACAATCACCCTATATTGTTCTTGAATTTCTTTATCTACCTTCAAAACCTCTTTATTAAGTCTCACGTTCCTAACCACTTTTTTCTTCTATTTAGTCTTACTTTTATTATACCACATAGTGGTACATGATCACTATTACAGTCAGCACCGGCATTGTCTTTACATTAATTGACGCATTTCGAAACATTTTATTAATAAGTATGTAGTCATTTTGGTTGAGTATTTTCTTATCAGGGCTTTTTCATGTGTAAAGTAGTCTTTTATGATGTTTAAACCAGATGTTTCCAATTATCATATCATTGATATTTGCTAATTCTATTAGTTTTTCTCCTCGTTCATTTTATGTTCCTAAACCATAATTCCCCACTACATCCGCCATTTTCCTTTTCCTACTTTTGCATTAAAATCACCTAGTATTATTTTTATATCTTGTCGTAGTAATACTTTACTTTATTACTTTAGTGTCATCCCTGGAGTGAGGGGAATCAACACCCACATTTTATTTTACCCAATATCATTACTCTGGAGAACCCACCAGAATCCGTCCACAACACTCCTTCAGTCTATAGACACCTCTTTCTTACTCTCACTCACCACTGGATCATGCCTCCTCTCATTCTTCCCCAACACAACATACTCAACAACTCTAGCTTCAACAAATAAATACAAAATAATTTATTAAAGCAAAGAGTATGTAAGTGAGAAGCGTGTGTGTGTGTGTGTGTGTGTGTGTGTGTGTGTGTGTGTGTGTGTGTGTAATGTGTAGAATGTGTGTCGTCTACTCTAATGTGTATGTAGAATCAGACCAGTGAATCAGGAGCAAAGTTAGTTGCATCACTGTGCTGAGCACACAACAGCACCATATATTCCGGACAGAAAACCTCACACAAAGGATGTTTCTCCGGCCACGTGACGACTTTCTCCGATACCTCTCGAACAATCAGGATGCTTGGTCATCAATGATAGACACTGTCCAATATTGGTCTGCACTCTATCACACACTGTGAATCTACTCTGTTCATTAAATGTTCGTTGATCAGAGAATCTTACAAATAACGTTAATGTCACCTGGGAAAACCTAAAAGTTCGTATGTCACTTGTTATAAGACTTTCCCCATATTAACACATAATGTTAATGTTCCAGGTAGTTATGTATGGAATAGTGTTCCTGGTACTGGAGTTATTGTCAATGTCTTTAATTTACTGTGATGTACAATCACTTTGGAAACACAATTATAACATCATCGTTTCCTGCTGAGCAGAGGCCAGGTTCCTGCAGACCCCCTGGGTTATGGGCCCAGTGCAAAAGCCTCTCAGTAAACTCTGCCCACAATACAAGAGCCATTACTTTCTTCTCGCTGGTGGTAACTGGTGGAACATATCATAGAAACATCGAGTGGAACCTGTTGAATAGAGAACACCCTGGTGAGAGCAACTCAATTCTGACCTAATTAGGTGAGTGTAGGCCGATAGCAGCACTCAGATCTATAACAGAGAACCGAACTCTGTCATACGGCCAAATAACTCATCACATTGGTCTGAGTCATGGTAAGACAAGGAAAGATTAAAGGAAACGGGTAGAAACCCAGCAGATGCCCTACTGGAAGATCCTACCATTTCCCATTCCCTTTATCCCTCCCAACCATCCTCAATCTTTCTAAATATTATCCCACTACATTATCCTTAACTCCCTGAGTTAAATGATATATCACACAAGCTAGTTTAAGCTACACAATAGGCTACTAGTGCCGACGCTCCTATAATACTTTCTATCACCGCACTTATACTGTACTCTATTCCTAATAATAATCTAAGTTAGATATGTTTAATAGAATACCATATGGCTATTCCTGTTGTAGATGGAGACTATAAAATCACAGACTGGATCGATGTCCGACGATATATATATATATATCAACAAATTGACACTATAGTCTCTCTCTATAAACACAACTAGGAATACTGCGCGATCCTCAGCACTTCATAACTTTGGTCGACTAACCCAAATTTGTTTACCTCCACTGGTTTTAATTCGGGGCTTAGTGACGTCACCCAAAAGTCTAGACGCTAGACAGTCCAGAATCTGGTATTCTCCCTCTGTTTTAGACTGGCTGGAATCAACCCGCCGTCTATTTTGCTTTCATCTGGGAATCTGGTTCCCGTACAACAAAAAGTCTTGCCCGCCTGTGAACCAGAAAATAATTTCCCACATCACAAGATCCACCCGACGTCTGTCCAGACATTCCGTCTATCACTTAAAGGCTGACTACCGCCTTGCAGACGGATGGCGCTATTGTCCCTTCTCGAGCAACTACAGATTAAAGAAATGCCGACTGTGTGCAGACAGTTGTCGCGACTTTCTGTCATCGATCGAAACTATCAAGTTTTTATGTGACATATCTTGTGATTTAATTTGAGACATTGCCATGTCTAATTCATCGTAAAAATGTTGTATTTCTTCATCACTACTGCTTGTGGTTGGAGCGTATACTTGTACAATATTTATATCTATTGGCTTGCCTTTCAATGTGACCATAATAACTCTATCTGAAACACACCAGTAACCATTAATTGATTTGGCTGTTTGTTTATCAAATATTAACCTTCCTCTTTTGTCGAGTGTATCCCCTCCAGAATAAATTATTGTGTGTTTTTCGTTTATAATTTTGCCTGATCCCTTCCATCTCTCTCACATACACCCAGAATATTCAATTTCATACTTTCCATTTCACTTATAACATTGTGTAACTTTCCAATCTCACTTAACGTTCTAACATTCCATGTACCCATTTTAAACTTATTTGTTTTAATTAAGATGCTGCCGCCAGTCTTTGTATGACGATTTGGTGGCACTTGACTTTCCCGACCGGACGAGAATGTCCTAAAACAGTCATTGATGTCGTTTACTGACATTGAAGATTGTTTAGTCATGAAAACTTGGGAAGATAATGTGGTGGTTTCCCCCTGCCTTTCACATCCACATGGAGTTCTGTTACCTCAGCCTTTGACAGCCCTATCCGACTGTCAGGACAAGTGGGTGGCTTTCTCTGCCCAGCTGCAAAGCTTTCCAATTATCTTGTTGTTACATAATTTACATAATCCTTTTTTTTCTCTTCATCTGATTGAAGTATAATTTGCTATTGGCTTGAAGATTAGACGAATTTCATCTTACTATGATCTGTTATAGAAGACTGGTTGTTTCAAATTTCTGGTGTTGGTCGGAGTCCTTGATTTGATCATCACAAAAGTCCACATAATACAGCTGATCTTCCGGATGTGTGTTATCCACACACACACACACACACACACACGCACGCACGCACGCACACACGCACGCACGCACACACACACACACAGATATATATATATATATAGGCACTCTTCCGAATAACGGTCCTAAATGGGGACATAACTCTGTAGTGTAAAAAGCATCCCTTGCAGGGCCTCATTTGTATATATAGTTTATATTTCAGGACGGCGCAGTCAACCCCGCCAGTTTTTTTTTTTGCTGTTTGTGATTTCTTGGCAAGTTTACGTTCAGTAGTTTGCCATTGCTGTCTGAAGACCGGCACTCATACCATTTTATAAATACCAACGCAAGGCGGTCTGTTGTCAAATCTTCCACAGCTGTGTTTCGGACGTGGTATGCAGGATTAACAACTGCGTCCGTAACCCCCTTGGCCACAAAGGCGGCTACCCATTGAATAGGCTACCAATAGTTCTGAATAGCATCAGCTTGCTGCGGGGTGTGGCGTGTGTGATCAGACGCGGCCTACAACGCTGCCTTGAACGCATACACTGCTATATCTCGTACAACAGTGGGTTTTTTTTTTTCTGTGGTAAATGATACGTCTGCATTATGGGTAAATAATCACCACGAAGAATGTTACACATCTGTGCAGAATCATACAGGTTATCACATTTGATAAACAACACCACATGGCCGTCTAATATACCTCATTTATCAGGGCAGTATTTCCACGGATCACCAAGCCTTTGTTCTCTACAAGCATTTGTCAAGATGTTCTCGTTCTCAACAAATGCATTGAAAGCAATTTAAATTGTCATCTCAGTTCACGGAGACGCTGGTGTGAACTATGAAACGTCGCTGAGTGCATAGCAACTGTCTAAACTGTACCTTGCAGTTTCTTCATTCATATTTACATGTCAACACTAGATTAATTTTAAAGGGATGCTTACCGTAGATAAAGAGTCTACATTTCCTCCATAAATGCGGTTCGCGACCAGGATCGGGTTTCCAAAACACATGAGCCATCGTGTCTTGAAGTTGACTGCCGACTATTAGTACGGAGCAACATTGACTAGCTGCAATTATCAAACCATTCTAATGTCCACGTATGTTTCTGTTGTTGTTGCCTCCGAACTCAAGCCTAGCCCATACACGTGCTACTACTTCTAGTGCACTGGATTGTTGGGTGTGGATTAGCTGTCGCTATTACTGGCACGTTCCGCGTGGAATAGCTAGCATCGCCCAACAAGGCGGAGGTCAAGGAAAAATCCATCGTGTCATGAAGCAATATACCAATTTAAAAAACAAAAACAAAACAAAAACAAAACAACAAATAAACAAACCAGAAAACAAAAACGCAAATTGGCCTGTTAGTAAGCATTGCTTCGTGATGAGTTTAATGCAGTCAAACATTATTTGCACAAACAAAACTCTGTTACAAAATGTCCACAGAACAGGTCACTAATGGAACACTATGCTAGTGCAAACCACATTGATATTACAACCGAACAGAAGAACGCAATCAAGGATAAACAGACACATCATAGAAATACAGAGACAGCAGCAGAATATATGATGGTAAATCTAAACATGGCAGACATGGAACACGCAATGCATACCCTAAAAATATAAGACATCACCAGGAAAGGATGGAATCACAAATGAAATGCTAATAGAACTAGGCACTAAAGTAAAAAAGAAAATGCTAGCAGTCCTAAATTACAGTTGGAAGAGAAGAATAGTCCCACAGGCATGGAAGGAAGCTATACTAATACTAGTCCAAAAAAAAAACAAAAAAAAAAAAAAAAAACACCCGGAAGAACCAAATGGATATCGATCTATCAGTCTACTTAGCTGTGTAGGAAAATTAATAGAACGCATTATCAACGGCAACCTAACATGACACCTGGAAATAAATCAACTCTTAACACCACACCACGCAAGATTCAGAAAGTATAGATCCATTGAAGATCAAATCTATATATATATATATAAAAGAGAATCTCCGTCTGTCTGTCTGTCTGTCTGTCTGTCTGTCTGTCTGTCTGTCTGTCTGTCTGTCTGTCTGTCTGTCTGTCTGTCTGTCTGTCTGTCTGTCTGTCTGTCTGTCTGTCTGTCTGTCTGTCTGTCTGTATGTGTGTCCTTTATGCGTTCGCGAACGGTCCATCCAATTGAGATGAAATTTTCTACACGTCTTCTAATCATTCCCGTGCTGCCAACAGTCATAGTTTTTTTTAGAGTACAAACATGTTTTCTTATTATTATTTAATATTTAATTTACATTATAATGTATATATATATAGCGAGGGGACATAACTTCTAATAGAATTGCTATATATGTAAAATTGTTGCATATTTCTCAAATAGGTGGACCTTTTCGCTGCAGTTATCTACATTCATATGCGTTATAATCCTCCTCCACCTCCCACTTCCTCCTCCTCCTCCCTCGCTCTCCTTCTCCCTCCTCCTCCTCCATCATCCTCCTCCTCCTAATCCCTCCTCCTCCTCTCTCCTCCTCCCCCTCCTCCTCACCTCCTCCCTCCTCCTCCCTCTTCCCCCTCCTCCTCCCTCATCCTCCTCCCTTCTCCCCCTCCTCCTCCTCCCTCCTCCTCCCTCCTCCTTCTCCCTCCTCCTCCTTCCTCCTCCTCCTCCCTCCTCCTCCTCCCTCCTCCTCCTTCTCCCTCCTTCTCCCTCCTCCTCCCTCTTCCTCCTTCCTCCTCCTCCCCGCTCCTCCCTCCTCCTCCTCGCTCCTCCTCCCTCCTCCTCCTCCTCCCTCCTCCTCCTTCTTTTCTCCTCCCTCCTCCTCCTCCCTCCTCCCTCCTCCTCCTCCCTCCTCCTCCCTCCTCCTCCCTCTTCCTCCTCCTCCCTCCTCCTACCACCTCCTCCTCTCCTCCTTCCTCCTCCACCTTCTCCCTCCTCCTCCCTCCTCCTCCTCTCTCGTCCTCCTCCTCCCTCCTCCTTCTCCCTCCTCCTCCTTGTTCCTCCTCCTTCCTCCCCCTCCTCCCTCCTCCTCCCTCCTCCTCCTCCCTCCTCCTCCTCCCTCCGCCTAATATGAATTAAATGATATGCTCCCCACCAGGGACTGGGCGAAGCCGGGCCGGGTCGTCTTTTTTGGGAACGGGACCGTGCAGGGGCCGAATATGAATTAAATGAGACGCTCCATTTACCCAAGTTAATTGTTGGGGGAAGATGTAAAGATCTTTCAAGTGCTCTTTCTAACAATAGACAGACAGACAGACAGTAGATAGTCGGGAACGGGAACGGAGCTTATATGACTACTTATATGAATTAAATGAGATGCTCCCCATCAGGGTCTGGGCGAAGCCGGGCCGGGTCAGACAGACAGACAGATAAACAGACAGACAGATAGATAGTCGGGAACGGGAACGGGAGCTTATATGACTACTTATATGAATTAAATGAGATGCTCCCCACCAGGGTCTGGGCGAAGCCGGGCCGGGTCAGAGAGACAGATAGACAGACAGACAGACAGACAGACAGATAGTCGGGAACGGGAACTTATATGACTACTTATATGAATTAAATGAGATGCTCCCCACCAGGGTCTGGGCGAAGCCGGGCCGGGTCAGCTAGTAACCTATATAGCTCAGGAAATAGAGGATGCCTTCCAAGAGAAAAAGCACACACTAGCGGTCTGGATAGATTTAGAAAAAGCATTTGATAAAGTATGGAAGGAAGGACTGAAAGTAAAACTGCAAAATATGCATGTTTGTGGGAAAATGTACAAATGGATCAGACACTGCCTTGAGAACAGAACTGCCAGGACAAAAGTACAAAAGTACAAACCAGCAATAAGATACTGTTAGAGCAAGTTGTCCCCTAAGGAGGAGTTCTTTCACCAACATTGTTCCTAGCATATATAAATGACATCACGGAGAATAATCCAGCCAGAGTAAACACATCCTCCTTTGCAGATGACCTAGCCATATGGACATCTGAAGAATATATTAGTACAGCTAACAGCAGAATACAGCAAGCCTTATTAGCGCTAGAGGACTGGTGAAAATCATGGTTAGTGAAGATAAGTGTGGAGAAAACAACATGCACCCTAAGCTGGTATTGAATGGAAAAATATTGTGCCATGAAAAAGATCCAAACTATCAAGGAGTCACCTTCGATCTTCACCTGACATGGAAGCCACAGGTTGAAAAAAAATCGAACAAGAGCAAGGCAAAGAATGGCAATCATGAAAAAGCTTGCGGGTAAAACGTGGGGAGCAGATGAGAAAGTTCTCAAAAAGTTATATACTGGATGGGTGTGGCCAGTACTGGAATAAGGCATCACAGCTTAGACAACGACAGCTAAGTCAAACTTTAACCAGTGTGTGCCAGTCAAACTTTAACCACTTTGTGCCAGTTCCTGGAAAAACAATGAGACAATCAAACCCAGTTATCGCTGACCAGTGTGTGTCAGTTCCTGGAAAAATCAACGAGACAATAAAACCCAGTCATCGCTGACCAGTGTGTGCCAACACCTGGAGAAACAACGAGATAATCAAACCCAGTCATCACTGACCAGTGTGTGCCAACTCATGGATAAACAACGAGATAATCAAACACAGGCATCGCTGACCAGTGTGTGCCAACACCTGGAGAAACAACGAGATAATCAAACCCAGTCATCACTGACCAGTGTGTGCCAACTCATGGATAAACAACGAGATAATCAAACACAGTCATCGCTGACCAGTGTGTGCCAACTCATGGATAAACAACGAGATAATCAAACCCAGTCATCACTGACCAGTGTGTGCCAACTCATGGAGAAACAACGAGATAATCAAACCCATTCATCACTGACCAGTGTGTGCCAACATATGGAGAAACAATGAGACAATCAGAACCAGTCATCACTCACCAGTGTGTGCCAACTCATGGAGAAACAACGAGATAATCAAACCCAGTCATCACTGACCAGTGTGTGCCAACATATGGAGAAACAACGAGATAATCAAACCCAGTCATCATTGACCAGTGTGTGCTAACTCATGGAGAAACAATGAGACAATCAAACCCAGTCATCACTCACCAGTGTGTGCCAACTCATGGAGAAACAACGAGATAATCAAACCCCGTCATCACTGACCAGTGTGTGCCAACATATGGAGAAACAATGAGACAATCAGAACCAGTCATCACTGACCAGTGTGTGCCAACATATGGAGAAACAATGAGACAATCAGAACCAGCCATCACTCACCAGTGTGTGCCAACATATGGAGAAACAATGAGACAACCAGAACCAGTCATCACTCACCAGTGTGTGCCAACATATGGAGAAACAATGAGACAATCAAACCCAGCCATCACTCACCAGTGTGTGCCAACATATGGAGAAACAATGAGACAATCAGAACCAGCCATCACTCACCAGTGTGTGCCAACATATGGAGAAACAATGAGACAATCAGAACCAGTCATCACTGACCAGTGTGTGCCAACATATGGAGAAACAATGAGACAATCAAACCCAGCCATCACTCACCAGTGTGTGCCAACATATGGAGAAACAATGAGATAATCAAACCCAGTCATCACTGACCAGTGTGTGCCAACATATGGAGAAACAATGAGATAATCAAACCCAGTCATCACTGGCCAGTGTGTGCCAACATATGGAGAAACAATGAGACAATCAGAACCAGCCATCACTCACCAGTGTGTGCCAACATATGGAGAAACAATGAGACAATCAGAACCAGTCATCACTGACCAGTGTGTGCCAACAATTATAGCTCTGTAAGTGAAACTAGCTAAGTAGTCACATGGGAAGTGAACAGCCAGCTTTCAATACACCATCGTTTGCCACAACCTTCATCGTTGGACTTGCAGGGATGATACGTAATTGATAATATTTCTTGCAATAAGCTAGCTTACCACCCTTGATCCCTAAGCAAATTCAGTCTGCTGTATGCCATGTCCTTTCTTCACTGACATCTTTTCTTCAAGTGCGGTACTCACTAAAGTGTTGTGTATGAGCGAGTGTGTAAGAGGAGTCAGAGAGATACCTGTGTGTGTGTGTGTGTGGGGGGGGGGTGTAGGAAAGGTGGTTCTTTTACAATTAATAATGAAAAGCGGATAGGTAGTCTTCCCTGCATCAAAAAATAAAATCACTCTGCAGGTCCACATGGTCGAATGGATAAGAACGTGCGTTCTTAAACATCCGGTGTGCTGATGCCGAGGCTAGCGGTTCAACCCCTACACCAGACAGCTGGACTAAAATGTTGACCTGTCGTCCTTGACTTTGGGACGTTAATTACAAGTACCCCTGAAGTCGGAGTGAGTTCGCCTGATGGCGAGGGACACTGTTAATAGGGAAAGCTAACCCGCGTGGAAAATTCAGTCCATCACTACTATAAATAGTGTGTATGGTCTACGCTTGAGTTCAAAGCGAGCCAGCGCAAAAACAAAATCACACTGAAAGAATACTTATGACATAAGTTATGTTCCCGTCTACTATCTACATGATTGGGGTTCCTCTCACCATTTCTTTTAGGAACCATCCCCAATATCCTTCTTATTCTAATGAGCCAAATTCAGAAGACTCGACTTTTCGTTACTGTAGAAACATTCTGTCAAGCATACATTCAATACGGTTGCGACAGGAATTCTTCGTTGTTTCATTTGAAATGAAATAATTGTTTTACGAGAAATAAATTCTTCTTTGAACTGAATAAATATATTTAAATTGACCAATGTTAGTTCTGTCTCATAGTCTAGTCGGCTGTGGTTAACAACCTATTGGGTTTCTCCACACGTTAGAATGCTGAGCGCGTGAAAGAAAGTAGTAGTGCGAGAAAACATGGACACGCTATTTTAATACACTGTCATGGAGGAGAGAGCATTAAAATTCAATTGTCAGTGCTGTGTCGCCTGCCGCGTAGATGAAGGCAAGATCAAAGGTGCAATCTTCTAACCGAGGCCCGAAAATTTATACTAACATTTTTACCTGCGTCACTCTTCCGTAATGTTTCTTACCTGGCACGCGACTGACTGACAGACGTGACTGAATTGTGAAATTTATGATATAGAGGTATTAGGATGGTATGTTATTCTGGAGGCAGGATGCTTGACCTGACAGATATGTTTATGTAAATTTCTGTCCACGTGTATGTCTGACTGACGTGTTACGGATCGCTGTAAGTCATCAAGGATTTCTTTGTTGGGCATCGCACGTCATCCAGCAGTGTTTGTCTGGTTGCTAATGTTAGTTTTTCTCTTACCGATGTGATGCTTTAGTTATGGATGCCGCGTTTGACGTTTCTTCATTCTTTTTAACTTTTTTGTTGCTGTTGTTGATTATCAACACCATCTCTTTCTGCCTCACATTAAACAACCTTTATTGCTCTTTCTGCCTCACATTAAACAACCTTATTATATATTTACAATCATTTGCTTGGTCGTTTTCTAGTTAAACAAAGTTAGTAGTATTTATATTTGTTATTGGCTATTTGTGAGGCCATTGCTGTCTGAACTGCCGGCGCTCATACATTGTAAAAATCACGAAAAGCAACAGACAGCGGAAGACGTCACTAGGTCGCTAATAAATAACTTAAGGAAAGGTCACATCAAACGTGTCGAGGAAAACGGAGAAAAAGTATCTGGAACGTGTAAACATTTGGGCAACACATATTATTTTAAGCAATAGCTTTTATACAATATCCCATGATACAGAGGACTGGAGAGTCAGTATCGCCAATGTCTTCTAGGGACCAGGTGGATGAAGTAGTAGTAGTAGTAGCAGCAGCAGCAGCAGTAGTAGCAGTAGTGGCAGTAGTAGCAGTAGTAGTAGTAAAAGTGGTAGTGGTAGTGATAGTGGTAGTGGCAGTAGTAGTAAAAGAAGAAGAAGAAGAAGAAGAAGAAGAAGAAGAAGAAGAAGAAGAAGAAGAAGAAGAAGAAGAAGAAGAAGAAGAAGATTAGAACGAATAAATGATGTGGTGAAACAACCAATACAATCTGTCACGGACATATTAGATGCTGTTACAGAAATAAAGCTGTTGATCGTGTAACTGACAGTGGGCGATGCTGTTACAGAAATAAAGCTGTTGATCGTGTAACTGACAGTGGGCGATGCTGTTACAGAAATAAAGCTGTTGATCGTGTAACTGACAGTGGACGATGCTGTTACAGAAATAACGCTATTGATCGTGTAACTGACAGTGGGCGATGCTGTTACAGAAATAACGCTGTTGATCGTGTAACTGACAGTGGACGATGCTGTTACAGAAATAACGCTGTTGATCGTGTAACTGACAGTGGACGATGCTGTTACAGAAATAACGCTGTTGATCGTGTAACTGACAGTGGGCGATGCTGTTACAGAAATAACGCTGTTGAACGTGTAACTGACAGTGGACGATGCTGTTACAGAAATAACGCTGTTGATCGTGTAACTGACAGTGGGCGATACAGTGAACATACTTTCGCCAGAAAGCCGCGGTAGCCTAGTTGCTAGCAAGCTATTCAATTGGCCCGGTAGTTATGTGTTCGAAAACCCATCAAGACAGGAATTAAAACAAAAATGAACTTGGCTTCAATGTCTGATACTGACAGACTATAGTTTATTACAATTTGCATGAAAACAAACACAAAAAGTCATATTAACTACAACTCATGCCAGTCTCCCTGGCTTAGGGGTTAACGACTTTCTCCGTAATCCCGTATATTCACGTGGGTAACGCAGCTGCGCGAGATTCGGTAGCGGATCATGTCGCGTTGGTTACTTACGGGGGTATGTGAGCCGGTCGCTCAGAAAGCAATGGCAAACTAATGAGCGTAATCTTGCCAAGACACAACAGCAGCTGAAAAATGCTGGTGTTGACCGCAATGTCCTGTAAATTATATGCGAAAAAAAAAAAAAAAAAAAAAAAAAAAAACTACACCTCATGGCGGTAGAGAATATGACTGAACAGACTAATTCGGGAGGTAAATACTCGTCCACAATGGATGCATGTAAACACATGGTCATTTTCTCCATCAAGCACCATCTGATGCCTCACACGCTCAGCGTGTGACCTATCTGCAATCATTGTCTCCTTAAGTCTTTATTAAATTTCTGATCTTTGCCATCCATGCCACGCGATCACCGGCGACTTGCTTCCAAGATGCATTATCAATTCCTGTATCATTCATGTCCCACTTACACACATCTGTGTACCGTAGTAGAGGCCGATACCAATATTTGTTACCCATGTGTAATTCACCAACAAATATGTCCTTTGGTGTGTTACTATCGTCCTTCCTCCTAATGTCTCCTGCCCATCTATGTCGAGGAAGACAGAATGTAACAAACCGCCACACCAACCTATATGTCCTATACTTCGGCATTGGTGATCCTATCTTGCCACTTAACACCAAGTATTCTTCGCGGACAACGCATATGAAAGCTGTTTAAACGTTTCTCTTGGTGTGAGTAAGTTGATCAGGTTGCACTGCCATAAAGAAGAGTACTAAAAACACAAACTTGCTAGACAGAACTTTTGTTTTGGTAGTAAGCTTTCTGATCTCCGAGACTGTCTCCATTAACCTGGTGCTGCTGCCATACCAGTCCTGATGTTGATTTCATGATCTAGGCATAATTTATTGTTGATCCCTATCCTAGATATATGAAATCGTCTACCTGGGAAGGTTAACCCTGTCAGCATATGCCCTCAGAAGTCGGATGTGCCGGCCTAACAACGAAGAACGCGTCTCTGCTGTAAAAAGGCACAAAGCAGTCACGTCTGAAAGAAAACCTCCGGATGAACACAGAAGAAGAAGAAGAAGAAGAAGAAGAAGAAGAAGAAGAAGAAGAAGAAGAAGAAGAAGAAGAAGAAGAAGAAGAAGAAGAAGAAGAAGAAGAAGAAGAAATTTTTACTGTCTCCAGCTCTGAGTCGTCAATTAAGATTGATGATACCCCATTTGCGCCTTGTGTCATAATCTGGTTTTCTGTTTTTCTATCAAACATGAAACGACACTAGAATATGTTCTGGAAAGTAAAGGTGGCTAGGATGATATTGACAACATAAGGCATCGACTGTTTGAGACAAACACGCAGTTAGCCTCATACACGTTACAGGCCTGGAAGTGGACAGTGGCAATTGGCGTGACTGACTGTCGATAACCTGGCATACTGTGGCCAAATAATAAGGGTGTAAAAGGCAAGACGTTTGACTTCATTACACCTGGTTTTACACCATATGGCTCGGTCTCTTTCAGGAGGCCGACCTGCAATAGTGACCTGCAATAGCGTCGCACAAAGCACGAACTCGGTAGCTCCAGCGACAACACCAAGGAGTCTCCGAGGATATTGAACCGAACGACCTATTCCGGAATAGAACCCGCAACCTTCGGACGTGAAGCAGGCGGCGCAACGCCTTCGCCACGGAGACTTCCTCCGAATAACACTATTGCCGGACATTAGACAGTCTCCACTCACTCCCGAAATAACACTAATGTCGGACATTAGACCGTCTACACTCCTGAAATAACACTATTACCTAACATTAGACGGTTTACACTTCTGAAATAACACTATTGCTCGCCAGTAGACTATATACACCCCATAAATAACACTAATGCCCGACAATATATGGTCTACACTCCTGAAATAACACTATTGTCAGACAGTAGACTGTCTACACTCCTGAAGTAATACTATTGCCGGACAGAAAACGGTCTACACTCCTGAAATAACTCTATTGTCGGACAGTAGACTGTCTACACTCCTGAAATAACACTAATGCCGGACAGTAGAGGTCTATATTAATTAAATAACACTATTGCCGGACAGTAGACAGTCTATACTCCTGAAGTAACACTATTACCGGACAGTAGAGGACTACATTAATGAAATAACACTATTGTCGAACAGTAGACAGTCTCTACTCCTGAAGTAACACTATTGCCAGACAGAAGACAGTCTATACTCCTGAAATAACACTATTCCTGGACATTAGAGGTCTACACTAATGAAATAACACTATTGCCGGACAGTAGACAGTCTATACTCCTGAAGTAACACTATTGCCGGACAGAAGACAGTCTATACTCCTGAAAAAATACTATTGCCAGTCCGTAGACAATCTACACTCCTGAAATCACACAATTGCCAGACAGTAGACAGTATACACTCCTGTGATAACACACCCTCTGCCGTGTCTACACCGTATCGTGGTAGAGGGGTTTGAGTGTTCCAGTGACAGCGAGAGCTATGCCGGTGGTAGTACAGCTACTGGTAGGATCTCCCATGTCAGACAGGCCAAGGGATAGGAACCAAACGAAGAGAGACACACTCACACCTGCTGCCTTGTAGGTAGACTGGAGACAGCCAAAGGCTAGGGAGAGCACACCCGAAAAATGATTGTCGAAATTGAATGTACTGAGCTACAGGCTTGACAAAACAGTGCGAAGTGAGTAGTAATGTACTGCAATGTGATTATTATTTTAGGTGCAGTACCTTCGTGGTGACGTCATATTTTACTATACGAAGAGTTTAGCACCTACGTGGTAACGTCACAAAAGCGGACAGCAAGTGACCTGCGAAGAGATGGAACTCATTAATAAATAAGTGAGTGTTCTTACACTATTACCCCTCTTTGTTATTGCGAATTTTACTTTTTAAAAAATTTAACAATTGCAGTTAGTATTAGGTGTAGTGGGTAATGTTTAAACACTATCATCATACTATTGATGCTGTGTTAGGGTTACAGTGCTCTTCCTCATCGGTTTCTTACTTTTTTCTCGTCTTCTTTCTTTATCTGTATTGGGTCGAGCATAAACCCCTATCATCATTCCATTGGTGCTGTGTAAGGCCTAGGGTTACAGTGCGCTTCCTCTGGGTGGTCTAGAAGCGGCCGGGCATGAGGTGGGAGCTCAGGGATGAGGCGCAGGTGTCGGCGTGTGGGATAGGGCTAAGTGGTTTGAACCTCGAGCCGTAACAGGTGTCATATGTAAAACTTATCAGTAAAAATGTAAATACGGCAGTTATATAATCTGTAGAGGGTCGTAGTAGAGGAAACACTATCATCATACGAGTTTCAAGTGAAAACCTTAAAATGTAAAAATAACCGGTATTACTAGTTATAGTGGGTATCTTCTTCTTCTTCTTCTTCTGCGTTCATCCGGAGTTTTTTTCGGACATGATTGCGTTGTGCCTGATTACATCAGAGCTGCGTTCTTGCGCCGTTAGGCCGACACATCCGACTTCTGCGGGCATTTGTTGACCGGGTTAACCTTCCCAGTGGTTTCTTAAGACGTTAGACTCCCACTGTTGTGGTGTTATCTCCCATCCCAGCTGGCCCATATAAAACAGCCAAAGGCATCCTGGTCAGCCCTCAAGGGAAGACAGGGGCAGACCATGGACATTCCCCGCCATCCAAGGAGGCTTCCATAATTGCAGAGCCAACACACAGCGCTCTGGTACTGGGCTCATCCAAGGAATCGTCACGTCCTGCACATTTCATTTCATGCCTCTGGGAGGCTTGTGTAACCGACATGCTTGTAGTATGAAGTGTGGAAGTCTAAATACTTCTTCATGCACCTTTAAATGTCAACCTGAATGTAGGTAAAGTAAGCTGAAGTCAACTTGAGCTTGTTAATATCTCCATAGAGCTTGTCCTCAAATGAAGCAGGTGTGGGCCAAAATATCTTTCTCTGTTCTGCATATATTGGGCACTCTTGCAGCAAATGTTTAGCTGTCATTTTACCAGTTCCACAATTACATTCATCGGTATCTCCTATCTTTAGTTTATTGAACAAGTGGTATTTCAGCCTGTTATGTCCTCTCGGAGTCTTAAGATTGCTACTTGTTCTCTTCGGTCAAGTTTGTAATATGCATCATCCTTCTGGTGGCCTGGATGCTCTGTTTCCCATTTGGCTCTATAGGTGCTTTTTATAAACCTCTTTGCCTCATTATAGGTTATGTCTATGTCAGGCTGTGGTAGTCGCCCTGCCTCTTTTGCTAGTCTGTCAGCCTCTTCATTTCCAGATATACTGTAATGTGATTGGATCCACTGTATTACAACATTTTTGGATTTCTGGCATATACCATGGAGTGCTGCTCTTAGGTCAGCTAGTTCTGTGCTGTTTTTGCTCTTCAGTATTGAGACAGCTGACTTTGCATCTGTGAAGATAGCTATTTGCTTCTCTTTATTTTCGTTCATCAAGAGCATTTCTGCTGCAGTTTTCAAAGCCTCCACCTCCGCTTTGGAATTACTTGAAAATTTTCCAGTTGCCACTGACTGTGTTTTTTTCACTCCATTTTTTACATTTAGGAGAATTCCTCCTCCTCCATTTTCTATTGAATTTTTTGCTGTTCCATCTGTATATGCATGGGTCCAATTGCTGCTTGGGTAATGTTCTTTTATGTAATTTATGGTTATTTTTCTTCTTCCGTTTTAATTCTGAGTGTTCTTTTTCTCAATACCAGGAATGTTTTCTATCATCTCAGGCAGTTGCTGCTGTCTCCAAGCTGGGAAGTTGTGTGCATTGTAAATGGGCTTGACTGTTGATATGTTAAGTATGGGATCTGCCCTAATCTTTCGTTTTGCAGTTTCTACAAAGTTGATTCTCTTCACTCTTCCCTTTCCAAAACCATTAAACATGTTACACATAGGGTGGTCTGTAAATCTTCTAAATTGTTCTGCTTGTTGCTGGGCTCTGCTATCTCTTCTGTCCTGCATTGGTTGTAAACAAGTGATCTTTTCTAGTTCATTAATATGCGTTGTCTTCAGGCTTCCAGTTATGATTCGCATTCCTTGGTTTTGGACGCTACTTATTTTGTTAAAGTTTGACTTAGCTGCTGTTGCCCAAGCTGCAATGCCATATTCCAGTACTGGCCTCACCCGTCCAGTATATAACTTCTTGAGAACTTTCTCATCTGCTCCCCACATTGTACCAGCAAGCTTTTTCATGATTGCCATTCTCTGCCTTGCTCTTGTTCGATTTTTCTCAACCTATGTCTTCCATGTCAGGCGACGATCAAAGGTGACTCCTAGATAGTTTGGATTTTCTTCATGGCGCAATATTTTTCCATTCAATACCAGCTTAGGTTGCTGAGTTTTATTTGAGAGGGAGAACACTGTGCATGTTGTTTTCTCCTCACTTATCTTCACTGGCCATGAATTTGACCAGTCCTCTAGTGCTAATAAGGCTTGCTGTATTCTGCTGTTAGCTGTACTAATATATTCTTCAGATGTCCATATGGCTAGGTCATCTGCAAAGGAGGATGTGTGTACTCTGGCTGGAATAATTTCCGTGGTGTCATTTATATATGCTAGGAATAATGTTCGTGAAAGAACTCCTCCTTGGGGGACAGCTTGCTCCAACAGCATCATTTTGCTTGTTTGTCCTTGTACTTTTGTCCTGGCAGCTCTGTTCTCAAGGTAGTGGCTGATCCATTAATACATTTTCCCACAAACATGCATTTTTTGCAGTTTTACTGTCAGTCCTTCCTTCCATAATGCTTTTTCTAAATCTATCCAGACCGCTAGTGTGTGCTTTTTCTCTTGGAAGGCATCCTCTATTTCCTGAGCTATGTAGGTTATTTGATCTTCAGTGGATCTGTACTTTCTGAATCCTGCTTGGTGTGGTGTTAAGAGTTGGTTTTCTTCCAGATGCCATGTTAGCCTGCCATTGATAATGCATTCCATTAATTTTCCTACACAGCTAAGTAGACTGCTAGGTCAATAGCCATTTGGTTCTTTTAGGTCTTTTCCTTTCTTTGAGACTGGTATTAGTATAGCTTCCTTCCATGACTGTGGGACTATTCCTCTCTTCCAGCTGTAATTTAGGACTGCTAGTAGTTTCTTCTTCACCTTAGTGCCTAGTCCTATTAGCATTTCATTTGTGATTCCATCCTTTCCAGCCGATTTCTTCTTTTTTAGGGTATTCATTGCCTGTTCCATTTCTTCCATTGTTAGATTTGCCATCATATATTCTGCTGCTGTCTCTGTATTTCTATGATGTATCTATTTGTCTTTGATTGCTTTCTTCTGTTCGGTTGTAATATCAATGTGGTTTGCATTTGCATAGTGTTCCATTAGTGCATTTGCAGCCTTTTTTCCTGTAAGCAAGGCATTTCCTTGTTTAATTGTTATTTGTTTGTTTCTGCGTCCTTCATTGTTCATGGCTTTCACTAGTTTCCATAGTTTGTTTCCATCCCTGTCAAAATTCAAGTTTTCTGTTTTTTCCCTCCAACAATCTCTTGTTGTTTGATTTACTGTTCTTTTATATTTTGCTGAGATGTCTTTGAGAGAGATGTTCGCTTCAGTTGTTTGTTCTCTCTCTGCTGTCTTCCTGGCATCTTCAACTTTGTCCTCCAAACTTTGTAGTTCTTCAGTCCAGTATGGTTTGTAATTTTTCTTCGCTCCTCCTGGAATAGACTCAGTGGCTGCCTGTATTATCGCTCTGTTTAGACTTTCCACCATTTGCTTCATGTTGCCATATCGTGTATTTATGTTTTCACAATATTTGTCTGTTAGTATGGCAAATCTGTCCCAATCTGCTCGTTTGTAAATCCAGCGGTGCAAAGGCTTTTGCTCCCGTGGAACATACTCCATATTCATTACAAGCTTGATTGGTCTGTGCTCACTACCTGCTAATTGGCCCTGCACATGGCGATCGATTTTGTGGAGGATGTCTCCCGTGCAGAAAGCTAAGCCTGGAGTAGAAGTGGTAAACCATCTTCTGGAGTAGAAGCTCGGTGTGTCATCCGCTTTGTTGAGTAGATGGAGATTTGAGTCTATTTCCCAGTCTTCCAATTCATCTCCTCTTTTGTCAGTATCTGGGTATCCCCATCTTTCTGAACGGCTATTAAAGTCTCCGACAATAATGCAGTTTGTGTCAGTTATTTTCATGTTTGAGAGTGTAAGGTCCTTATCTGCAGGGATATACAGATTGTAGATTCTTTTTTTTTTCACGTCCTTTATCATTATATCAACACCTATAATTTCCGTTTGGTTGTCAGAGATCACAGATACTTCGCTGCAAGGTATTGTATTTCGTGTAAGTATTAGAACTCCTCCTTTGTGTCCTTCGCGGTCGAAACGTGTGGCCTGATATCCTCTGACTGAGAATTTGCGATTGGCGTTGAGGTGTGTCTCTTGAATGCATGCCACATCTATTCTATCTTTATGAAGAAGCTGTGTTAGGGAGACTTTCTTGTTATAAACTCCTTCGGCATTCCACTGTAGTATTTTGAGTGTCCGGGGTATGTGGTCAATAGCTCTTAAACTACTCCTCTGTGCCTTGACTCCACAGCACAGGGGAAGGTGACCACCAGTAGTCATGGGTGGACCCCTCGAGGCAGGGGGCCCGGCACTATCACCGCCTGATGGGACTTCGCGGGATTAGCACCATAACGATTAATTTTGATTTGTGACATCATGAAGTAAGTTACGTTGCACTGCTTTGTCAAGCCTGTGGCTCAGTACATCCGATTTCGACAAGCATTTATTCGGGGTGCTTTCCCTAGCCTTTGACTGTCTCCAGTCTACCTACAAGGCAGCAGGTTTGTGTGTCTCTTCGTCTGGTCCCTCTCCCTTGACCTGTCCTACATGGGTGACCCTACCAGTAGCTGTGCTACCGTGAGGTCATTGGAACGCGCAAGCCCCTCTACCTCGTCAGGGTGGACACACAGCAGAGGGGATAGTGGGTATGACATGGTTAAATTAGTTGGTAAGGGGTGGGTAGCGGTTATTAGTGATCTGGAGAGTGTCGTAGTGGCATATACACTATCATCATACGGGTTACAAATGAAAACCTTAAAAAGGTGAAGATGGCCGATATTATTGATTGTAGTAGGTATAGCTTAGTGAAATTCGTTGGTAAGGGGTGGGTAGCGGTTATTAGTGGTCTGTAGAGGGTCGTAGTGGCCTGTTCACTATCAACATAGAGTTACAAATGAAAACCTTAAAAATAAAGATGGCTGATATTATTGAATGTAGCGAGTATGGCTTAGTGAAATTCGTTGGTAAGGGGTGGGTGCTTCTGATCATTGTTAAGGGGTGGTCGAGTGGCGGGGTGGCTAGATAAATACGTCCGGTCCTTGTTAAGAGCAGGAGGACGTGCTAGATAAGACTGTCGATCGTTGGTAAAGGGTGGGTGAGTGAAAGGAAGGTTAGATAGCTGCTTTTGATCATTTTTAAGAGGTGGTCGAGTGGCGGGGTGGCTAGATAAATACGTCCATTCCTTGATAAGAGCCGGAGGTTAAGTCTCATATTAAAGTCTGAGGCATGAACTCATAGTTGGCTGAGGTGAGGATGACCTCCTGGGTGACTCAACACGTGGCGATGCCATCAATAAACGTGCGTTAACGTGTTCAGACATGTCTTTGGGGGAAACCGTAGGATGACTAACAGCATACTGACAGCATAATGATACAGCCGAGAAACTTGAGTAATTGTCACATCGGATCAACCAGACCACGTGCTCACTGGCTACGAGTCGTCAAATATGCATCCGGTCACAAGTGTAATGACTACAACCAGACCACATGCTCACTGGTTAGGAGGTGTCAAAGATGGCGTCGCATCTGGTCACACGTGGTAATGGATACAACCAGACCATGTGCTTACTGGCTAAAGCCGATCAAAGTTGGCGCTGCATCGCAGCACGCGTGGGTAATTGTCACACCCGATCACATATTGCGTTGCTTCCGGTCGCACGTGTAATGACAACCAGACCACATGCTCACTGGCTACGAGATGTCAAAGAAGGCATCGCAGGGTGTGATGGGGTTACAGTACTGTTTCGCCGAATGGGAGAGTGGCTGTGGAGTGGGTGTAAGACGGGTTTTTAATAGTAAAATGGTGGGCGGGTCAAGTGGCAGTGTTTTCGAATGGTGGAGACAGGGGTGGAAAAGATACTAGCGAGGAGGTCACCGTGGCTGATTGATCCTATCACACGTGGTAATGACAAAACCAGACCACATGCTCACTGACTACGAGTGGTCAAAGATGGCGTCGCATCCGGTCGCACGGGGTAATGGATACAAACAGACCATCTGCTGACTGACTTAAGCCGATCAAAGATGGCGCTGCATCCGACCACACGTGGGTAATAATTCAATCAATCAATCATGTGCCATGCCGGAAACCGTGGGCGGTCATGATTCGCCATTTCACTCGATCACCAGAGTCGTGGATCAGCTCAGTGTTCCTGTCTCGTCCACGCCATGTGGCCAGCCATCCAGGTATTTTCCTCTCGGTCTTCCTCTTGGTCTGTTCCCTTCGATCTTGCCAGCTGTCACTAAGTTCTCCAGTCCATTTCTTCTCATAACATGTCCAAAAAATTTTGACTGTCTACGTCTAATTTCTCTAATCAATCTACGATTTTCATTTGTCTCTTGTAGTACTTGGTCATTAGTTTTTCTATCTGTCCATGGTATTCTTTGCATTTTCCTCAGAAACCACATTTCTGCAGCCATCAGATGTTTTTCACTTGACTGCACATTGTCCAAGTTTCACATCCATACAAAAGAACAGGCTCTATGTATCCCCTCAACACTCTTTTTCTCGTTTCAATTGACATCATTTTATTGGTCAGAATGTTTTTCATCTTGCTAAAGGCTACTTTCGCCATGGCGATTCTTGTTCTAATCTCTTCAAGGCATCTGCCATCAGATGTTATGACTGTTCCGAGATAATTGAACCGATTCACTTGTTGAAGAATATTCCCATTTACTTGTATATTACATTGTGGTACTTCGTTCTTCCTAGTGACGACCATAACCTGTGTCTTCCTACAATTTAATTCTAACCCCAGCTGCTCACTGTGTACAACAACAGCGTCTACTAATTGTTGCAGATCCTGTGCATTGTCTGCAATCAATACTGTATCATCTGCATATCTAATGTTATTTATGTTTCGTCCTCCAATGCTGATTCCATTTAGGTCTTCTACATTTCTGAAAATATTTTCACTGTATAGGGAAAAAAGATCTGGAGACATTACACATCCCTGCCTAACACCTCTCTTAATAGGTTGATATTGTCCTACTTCATTATCAATCCTTATGGCAGCTTGTTGTTTCCAATATATGTTTTTTATAAGTCTAATGTCTTTCCCATCAATTTGTAGATCTGCAAGCATATCCACAATGTTGACATGTCTAACTCTATCAAAAGCCTTTGTGTAGTCAATAAAGCAAAGATGTATATCCTTGTTTACTTCTAAAGCACGTTCAATAACTGTTCGCAGCATATACACAGCATTTACTGTACCCTTTCCTTCTACAAACCCACATTGTTCTTCCCCTATTTCAGGTTGTATTTTCTTCCTCACACTTTGCATGATAATTCGTAACAAAATCTTTGTGATGTGACTCATTATACTATATGTTCTATGTTGATCACATTCTAAGGTTCCTGATTTCTTTGGGATTGCAATAAATACAGAATTACATAATTCAGAAGGTATATCTCCAGTATCATATAATGTGTTCAGCAGTCTAGTGACTTGCTCTAGTCCAAATTCTTCTAACGCTTTAATCATTTCTGTTGTGATGTTATCTGCACCGGGGCCTTGCCAGCTTTCATATGCTTAAGAACATTTTGAACCTCCATCTTTAAAATTGCTGGTCCTTCATTATTAAATCTAACAGCATACTGTTCCTCTCTGTTATCATTATACAGGTCTTTCACATAATCTGTCCATACATGTAGAATCTGATCTTTTTCTATTATGATTTTGCCATCTTTAGTTTTTAGACAGCCTGTTGATGTACTTGTTCTTTTATTAGTAAGTTCCTGAATTCTTTTGTGCACCAATTTGGTATTTTGACTGTTGTGTTGTTTTTAAATTTCTAAGCACTTTTCCTCAAGCCATGATTATTTTGCCTTCCTACATAATATTCTGACTTGTCTGTGAATTTCTTCATATTTGGCAGGATTATTTTTGTTGAGTCTTCTTGTTTCCATTAAGTGTAAAATTTCCTCAGTCATCCATTTCTTACGACCCACCTTCTTTAATTTTGGAATAGTTGTTTCTGCAGCCACATTGATTGAATTCTTTTACATTTCCCATTGATCATCCACATCATGGAATAGGATCTCTAGATCAGACAATATTTCAAATCTGTTCTGTACTTCTATGTTGAATTTGTTTTGTATTTCCTTGTCATTACTCAATGTACACAAGTCATATTTAGTATTTCCTGTTATATACTTGACTTTCTTCAACTTTATCCTCAATGTTCCTGTGAGTAGTCTGTGGTCACTATAACAATCAGCACTGGGAATTACATCCGATAAAATATGGCACTGCTTCTGGTCCATCCATAAAAATACACCCGAGACACGTGGCTAAGAGGGACACTACAGAAAAACTGTCGATTGTCGAATCAGGGGACCTAACCCATGATGATCACCATGTATGGGACTGATACCACTGCATCGTCAACATGGCAGCCGAAGGCTAAAATGGTCATCCTTCTCTCTAGCTCTCTCTCTTTTCTATATCCGTGTAGTCCTAGTGTCACCGAGTAACACCAAAGGACACCCTGGCATCAATACAACAAAAACCGGTCTCGAAAGCAGCATAAGCGCGTGTAAACTAGTCATCACATTGGCCGGCTAAGCCTTTCTCATACTCATGGTGCGGAGGTGTGAGCACGGACATCAGTCGACGAAGACATGTCTTTTACCTAACAACTAGAGGGTCATACAGCGACGAGTGGCTAGTGTATAATAATAGATGTATAATATTACACACGAACACAACAAAGTGTCCCAACTCAGCCTTAGGCAATGCGTGTAACATGACATGTCACGCGTCCGCTGTCATAACTGCCATGACGGCACGCGCCACCAAAAGGAAAAAGGGGTTTTCCCAGATGGACACTAAAGTGGACAAACAAAAGGAGAAACCAATGGGAACGTAAAAACGACATACGACAACAACGGGAGACGCTTTGACTTACACGGAACAGATCGGTTGGGCTTCTAAGTTTGAGAAGGAAGGAGGCGGATTCTCGAATGACGCAAGGCTGGCGGTAGAATCACTCAAGGTTATGAATAGCCGATGACATATCTGGAGAGCGCCATGGATTGGGAAAGACGGGGAAAACCGCTAGACGACAGATTCGGATGAAAACGACAGAAAGGATGAACTGGAAGAACCTCAGGGAAAATGAAGGTTATATTGAGGGTTGGTAGAGAAAAGACAAGACCGAATATCAAGGTTAGTAGAGCTTAGAAATTAGGCCCTTCTCTGTGTAAAGAGATACTAATTTATCTTCTAACGGGATATATGACTGTCTTGGAAATCTCCGATTAAAAAGGATATTAACTTTTCACCAGCAATCTGCATTGTACTTTCGTTCCCGTTCGCCAGTCATATTCTAAGTTGATTTCACCGTTTCGTTCATGTTAATGAGCCATATTGCCACATGGTCGGTCGATCACAATTCTATACCATGGCTTTACAATCAAGAAAAGACGACGAACATGTTTGGCATACATGGGGACTGGATTATCCGGGTTGTTTATAAGAAAGGATTGACTACCGCTTTGAATGTAAACATTTGCACGTCATGTTGAAGTGCACAACAATTACCTACGACGCGCACCGTCTCAAACTTAGCTGAAGCCGGAAATTGCAGCTGGTACAAACATCAGTTACAGACTGCAAACATTTAATATTTGTCTAAATGTGATATTATGTGGATGTCGGTTGCCACACACAAGGTAAGAGAATAAACTACTGAGTGAGTGCGTGGCACGACACTGTGAGCTGTGAGTTTCGTGTGAAATGCTTCTGAGTCTGCCCGAGGTTTTTTGGAACGTGGCTGCATGTTCGGAGTGATGGCAGCTGGCTATGTCCCAGAGTTGACCGGTTTTTGCCTTATGCAGAAATGCGTGGCTGCTGGGCTTCTGGTTGACTGCCACTGCCATCGACGATAAACTGTATTTTCGTGTACTGTGTGGGTGAACATCTAGGAAACATTCAGATGGGAAAATGACTGCCGATTCCATCAGAGATGAACTGGATGTTTCATGGGGGACTATTATGTTGACATTCTGGCGGCGGCATTATGCACAGTGTATCTGTGCGGGCTGTTGTTTGTCGAGACTCCTGTCTTTTCCACTTTTCACATTGGGCAGTGGGAGGCATTTTGTGTGATATTCACTGGCACAGGAACGGAGCATAATGAGGACGACCCGTTGCTGTGAAGTTGGAACCGCGACTGACTGACTGACTAACTAACTTGTGCTATTCAAAAAATCTTTACGGCAATGAGACACTTTATCAGTTTCGATGTCCGCTATCAGAAGACATACTACACTTGCTAGTACCAATTGAGTACCCAGGACGTAATGGAACATATTTTGGAATTAGACGTAGTTTACACAAATTAGTGATTGGCAGCCAATAACTGTCGATACTCTGTCAAGTTTGAACTATCAGAACAAGGAACATTTGTTAAATTTTGTGTGACAGTGTAGCGAAGTTGTGAAGTCAATGGTTTCATAAACAACATAACTCCAGCAGTCTCCCGATGTATGACATTTATTGTAGTTGCTTCAAGTTTACAGACTCTTATAAATAGTCCACTCCGAATATTGTAGATAAATAACAGAGGTCCAGCTATCTCAACAATACTTGATGGTAACTTCAATGCGACCTCTCTCTAAGACTGCTGGCTAGTAATTAACCCGTTGCTATTCTTACGTCAACGCGTGAGCATCCCTAGTTACTTTTACATTCCCCCGGAGTGCTCCCGCGTGCACTGAAGTTTAGACCCTTTATCTCTTGCACGCCGACCTAGATCCCCTTAACAGACACTCTGTTATATTCCTCTCTACCCTCAACGAGACTTTTCCCCGAAAAGTCTTAACCCAAAACTTACCTAATCTAACTCTCCGACCCCCGAGTTATGCTTCAAGACTATCCGCTAATTCTATATTCTTACCCCAATTAAGCTTATATCAAGCTCTATTTCCCATTTACTTCTTCTTCAATTCTCAAGCAACCCGCTTATGTCATTTACGAGCTTAACACGGCTCAACTCCCAACTACGAAAACCATATACCTCTAACCTGTAACACTCATTACTTCCTTCTACCCTACTAGTCTTCTACTTATGTCTTATAACCAACTGTTATGAGCTCAAACAAATCTTACACTTCCTCCATTATTAACCGTGAACTTATACTTCTTCTTTATTCACCATCAATGCTACTTCTTCTTCTCATCTGCAGGGTCACAAGTTTTACTTCTCATCATGTAATTACATATCAATATCCGATCTTCGAAAATACTTCATACTCCCTATCATCATCACCAACAGGTCTACGCCAATAACCATTACCCCAGCATTACTAATTCTCCACATTCAAATAACTTGAAGCCATTCGTACTAACACACGATAGGAAGACAAAGAATCGGTGGCCACCGGAGATCAAAGAACAAGAACTCTTTCTCACAAAACCATACTCACATTTACTCCACCATGTCGCCCTGAGACTTTATACAGTAAAGTCTAAAATAAACAATTACCTATCTCTCACAACCCAAATATACCAGTTATGAATGCAACACTTCCACCATCATATCCCCGAAACTCATCTAATTTATGTATATTTCGTACTCTCTGACTAATACAGTTTGCGCTGATAGCATCAAACACCAAAAATATTATCCACCCCTAAATGTCCACCCATTACAGACACCACTGATATTTTGGCTCTGAACATTACCTCAGCCATATAAACCTTGAATTGCAATGTCAACCACAAAACACACCCCGAGGACACAAATCAAAAGGTCCATTATGGGCCCTACCACTCAAAACCTCCTCCAACATTATAAACATCACCTTCTAAAATATTCATATAACTTAATCTCTGACCATTACATCCACCCCTCCAGCAACTCAGGAATACTTCATATCAGCTTCCCTATTATATCTCGCTTAATCAAGGCATAAGCTGAAAACCTCAGCAACCCAATCATTAATGTCCATTTGTTATGGGCATTGCCTCCTAAAACCTCTACTTGTCAATTCATGCCGTTATCAACAGCAACCCAAAATACCACCCCTGAGCTCATGTCTGTGACCTTCTAACCTATCTACTCTATCTTATCTCTGTCTATCTATTATAGACCCATATATTACTCATACTTTTACTTTATGGCTTTGAACTCATGTCCATTTGGTGTATGCTGTAACACCAGCACCTCCCAAAAAATTATAGCACTGTTCACTTATTGTGAACTTAACTTCTACTCTCTGTCACTCAAGCTATATTAATCTCGGCCCATGCTACAATCAGGCAAATAATAATATTCATAGTTCATATATTAATGGGGACGACCCGTTGCTGTGAAGTTGGAACTGCGACTAACTAACTAACTAACTAATATTATGAACTTACCTAACTTAATCCAACCCCCATAGCTCTCAGTCCATGTTTATTCTAGTCGTTGCTGACAACTATGTCCCGTTTTGAGTTAAACCAATCTCCCCCACAATCCAAACATGGTATTCGATCCATGTGTTTCTATTAACGCTGGCTAACGCAGCACCCTTAATTACTATTTATAAGCGTTAACCACGCCTACTTCTTCTAAAGCTTGCAAGCTCAACTACAAAATTTACACGTCGAAACTCATGGCACTCACTCCATGTTTACCTAAACCTACTACTAACAAGGCAAATATGTCTCTCTTTATAATCCAAAGTCGTTTGCTTACCATTTTCTGAACGAAGGCTTCAATAAAGCCTAGTCTTATTGATCTAAACCAACTCCGAACAAAACAATAACAGTTATCAAGTTAATATACTGATTTTTAAACAAGTCAAAATAACTGAAACTACAAATTATGAGTCATTAAACCAAACATTTCAAAACCAAACGCCCCCCCCCCCCCCAATTCGACATACATGGTTTTATCCCCGACATAATATACATAATAAAACAAGCATCAACCAAGACAAAATAACTTAATGTCACCTAACATTACCGGTCTCTTTTACGGACCGATAATTTACACGTAAAAGTAGGAAAACACAACAAGTTCTATCCTAAAATTAAATGTTAATCATTTTACATAACTAAGTCAATTAAAATAATATACCATCCTATACATGCTGCATTTAAATTTCAATTTAAACAAAAGAAAAACTCAACAAATCTTAACCAGGCTATCTACTAGCCTGTTCTAATTATCACAATCATTTGTAATCTACAGCTACTGTATTTCATCAAACACAGTGTTATAAAATGATTTGTCGTTCAATCTTAATATATAGGTCTCACATTTTAAACCATCTATAAACAAAAAATTCCTCTCCTGCTATCTGCAGAATATTCTAAAATTAAATTATACGTTCCGTTAAGGACACACTCAATATGAGCTAATCAAGTAATAAATCATAACAACTTCGGAGTTAACTTTACAACTCAAACCATTGATTATCCCCCTTCATAATATTCCATCCATTACCAAACCAAATCATAGCAACACCACTGTATTTGAAATGTGAAGCAAACAATTACTGTTAACCAGAGCTCAAATTGCTCCATTTACTAACTAGTGTGGCTATCTCAGCGTACTACAACTCATCTACCTACTAAGGGAAATTGTAACTCGGCACACTTATTTTCTAATCTAGTTGTTTCCCCTGGATTTAATTTGTACCAACAAGTATTGCAACTTTCAGTTCATAAGGATATTCTTTCAGTTCAAGTCTCTCGTCCACCCGACGCAACTAACGTTTCATTCTCCCGCATCCATCATCTCACCACCACTCCAGGTTACGCTCAACTCCTCCTAACTTCATTCACACACACTGCGACGGCAGTCACGCCACTCACATTTATCGAAACACGTTCTACAGTGCTCTACTTATAATACTCTGACGTTTAGCTGGTTAGTCACGTTCTCTTCTTCCTCTGCTTACATCACTCATCTCTCATTTCTCACCACTACTCAAGGTTACTCACATTTATCGGGACTCTTTCAAAAACAGCAAGCGCATACGGCTAACGACCAGCTCCACCTAGACAATCTAACACAGTATTGTCTATCTCCTTTACAGACACACAGCTCTTCACAACAATTCTCACTCCGACGAAACATACTAAACACATCTTCGCTATATTCTCTCATTTCTCTGCATCATGCACTCTCACTTCAACATAATTCTGCCAAACGACACCAGATCTGCTTCCTAAAACGACAACCGGAACGTTAATTCCCTATCTTCACCCTGTCATAGAATTTTCATTAATTATGTCCAATACCACACATTCTAAACAGAAGACATCACAAATTTCAAATCATCTTCTCTCTATCTCCCAACTTTCGCATACTCACTTACTCTGTCCTCCACGAAATCACCGGTATGCTTTATCAGCGTCACCACTTAGCAATTCTTCGCTTCACTTTTCAATTATTCTTATCATTACTCATGCACAGCCATTTAGTTATTCGTACTTCCGCTTTTCCTATGCACTGACCACTCGCTGTCTACTTCACATTTACAACCCAGACAACCCAACGTGCACATACCGTTACCCCTAAGAAAGCAAATCAGACACCAATTAAACATTCTACCAATCACTCAATGCACCCTAAGCGTACCGACCACCTCTCTTTTCAGCACTCGTGTTTTATGCTCGCTCAGACAGTGACACAATCTCCCTTCACACCGCTTCAAGTCTAAGATATATCAAACGCCCCGTACATCCATGCGCTACTACCAATCACCTGACATCGCTCTATCCATACACTCCACCCAGACGACTTTTCAAAACTTCCTTCTTCATTCTCTAATCAGCGCGACGAACACGGGTTTGTCTACACTTTTACACACGCAAGAACAACGCATAACCAGACAAATCACTCCGATACTCACTCACTTCTCCTCAACCTCCCCATCCTACACTATTAACGCGTCGGATTCTCTCAAGGTATTCCGTCACGTCGCTCATCAGTCAACTTTTCAAATCTACTTATAACAAGGTATCTTCTGACCATAGTGTCTGTTTTCATGATTAGTAGCAATCAAACTCGTTTTCAATATCTGTAGCTGTAAAGTATTGAGGTCTTAAACTCATATACTCCCTAAGCTTTCTCTTGTCATCTTCTGTATAGGTCGGTTTAAATGCTTTCCTTCGTTTACTCCTATTTGTTGTTCTTGTAGTTACTGCGTCCGTCTGCTCACTATTTTCTGTATACGTAACATATCTCTTATACCTTCCTTCCTCGTCTTCCGAAGATTCGCTAATGATGGTTCCCTCAACAGGCTTATTATAGTTGACTGCAAACATGGCAATAATATCTCTATAGTCGGCACTAGAACGTCTGACCTTCTTTTTATTTATACCTCCATCTTTCATGCTCCGGTTTGGGATAATTTCAATGTCTCTATCTGAGGAACCTGCCACATCAGTCGTACCTACATTGACTACCAGACTAGCTGCATTTCTATCCTTAATACTTTTTCTAACCTGTCTTCTGACATTTTTGGTCTTTGTCTGTCTATCTTTCTTAATTTCAACAGTGTATCCTTTTTCTAATTTCACATGAGGAGTTTCTACAATCTCCAGTAACTCGGTTTGACTTCCCTTCGTTATCTTGCTGGCTGGTTGTACCTGGACTTTCTTTTCCACGGTATCAATTTGTGTCTGGGTGTTCTGTTCTACCACTTCAATCATCTGCGTCTGAGTCTCCTGGTCTATTTTCTTTGCTAATACCGTCGTCTTCTTTTCCTGTCTAACAGTCACATTCGCAACCACCTTAGGAGCAGTTGAATTTCTATTTATGTGTTCTATCCTGTCCTTCGACCCTGACTTCAGATACTTCTTCTTCTTCTTCGTTCATCCGGAGTTGTTTTTTTTTTCGGATGTGATTGCGTTGTGCCTGTTTACAGCAGAGCTGCGTTCTTGCGCCGTTAGGCCGACACATCCGACTTCTGCGGGCATTTGTTGACCGGGTTAACCTTCCCGGGGGTTTCTTAGGACGTTTGACTCTCACTGTTGTGGTGTTATCCCCCATCCCAGCTGGCCCATATAGAACAGCCAAAGATCCTGGTCAGCCCTCAAGGGAAGGCAGGGGCAGACCATGGGCATTCCCCGCCATCCAAGGAGGCTTCCATACTTGCAGAGCCGATACATAGCGCTCTGGTACTGGGCTCACCCAAGGAATCGTCACGTCCTGCACATGGCTGCTTAGCCTCATTTCCGTATATTGGGCCTTCCGTTCACCATAGGCTGTTCTTCCGGAAACCAGAAGTATGGAGTCTGCAGATGACATCCACACAGTGAGCTTTCGATTCGGACTTTCCACGTAATGGATTTGCTATCCAAGCAATATTCCATTTCATGCCACTAGGACACTTTTCCACCTTCTATGAAGCCCACACAATGGGCTTTTGATTCGGACTTTCCACGTAATGGATTTGCTATCCAAGCAATATTCCATTTCGTGCCATTAGGACACTTTTCCACCTTTTATGAAGCCCACACAGCGAGCTTTCGATTTGGACTTTCCACATAATGGATTTGCTATCCAAGCAATATTCCATTTCATGCCTCTGGGTCTTCATGCACCTTTAAACGTCAACCTGTATGTAGTTAAAGTAAGATGCGGTCAACTTGAGCTTGTTGATATCTCCATAGAGCTTTTCCTCAAATGAAGCAGGTGTGGGCCAAAATATCTTTCTCTGTTCTGCATATGTTGGGCAATCCTGCAGCAAATGTTTTGCTGTCATTTTTCCAGTTCTACAATTACATTCATCGGTATCTCCTATCTTTAGTTTATTGAACAAGTGGTATTTCAGCCTGTTATGTCCTGTGCGGAGTCTGAAGATTGCTACTTGTTCTCTTCGGTCGAGTTTGTAATATGCATCATCCTTCTGATGGCCTGGATGCTCTGATTCCCATTTGGTTCTATATGTGCTTTTTATCAACCTCTTTGCCTCATTATAGGTTATGTCTATGTCAGGCTGTGGTAGTCGTCCGCCCTCTTTTGCCAGTCTGTCTGCCTCTTCATTTCCAGGTATACTGCAATGTGATGGGATCCACTGTATTACAACTTTTTTGGATTTCTGGCATAGACCATGGAGTGTTGCTCTTAGGTCAGCTAGTTCTGTGCTGTTATTGCTCTTCAGTATTGAGACAGCTGACTTTGCATCTGTGAAGATAGCTATTTGCTTCTCTTTATTTTCCTCCATCAGAAGCATTTCTGCTGCAGTTTTCAGAGCCTCTACCTCCGCTTTGAAGTTACTTGAAAATTTTCCAGTTGCCATTGAATGTGTTTTTTTCACTCCATTTTTTAAATTTAGGAGAATTCCTCCTCCTCCATTCTCTATTGAATTTTTGGCTGATCCATCTGTATATGCATGGGTCCAATTCCTGCTTGGGTAATGTTCTTTTATGTAGTTTAGGGTTATTTCTCTTCTTTCGGTTTCATGCTGAGTGTTCTTTTTCTCAATACCAGGAATGTTTTCTATCATCTCAGGCAGTTGCTGCTGTCTCCAAGCTGGGAACTTGTGTGCATTGTAAATGGGCTTGACTGTTGATATGTTAAGTATAGGATCTGCCCTAATCCTTCGTTTTGCAGTTTCTACAAAGTTGCTACGCTTCAGTCTTCCCTTTCCAAAACCATTAAATCTGTTGTACATAGGGTGGTCTGTCAATCTTCTAAATTTTTCTGCTTGTTGCTGGGCTCTGCTATCTCTTCTATCCTGCATTGGTTGTAAACAAGTGATCTTTTCTAGTTCATTAATAGGCGTTGTCTTCAGGCTTCCAGTTATGATTCGCATTCCTTGGTTTTGGACTCTACTTATTTTGTTAAAGTTTGACTTAGCTGCTGTTGCCCAAGCTGCAATGCCATATTCCAGTACTGGCCTCACCCGTCCAGTATATAACTTCTTGAGAACTTTCTCATCTGCTCCCCATGTTGTACCAGCAAGCTTTTTCATGATTGCCATTCTCTGCCTTGCTCTTGTTCGATTTTTCTCAACCTGTGTCTTCCATGTCAGGCGACGATCAAAGGTGACTCCTAGATAGTTTGGATTTTCTTCATGGCGCAATATTTTTCCATTCAATACCAGCTTAGGTTGCTGAGTTTTATTTGAGAGGGAGAACACTGTGCATGTTGTTTTCTCCTCACTTATCTTCACTAGCCATGATTTTGACCAGTCCTCTAGCGCTAATAAGGCTTGCTGTATTCTGCTGTTAGCTGTACTAATATATTCTTCAGATGTCCATATGGCTAGGTCATCTGCAAAGGAGGATGTGTGTACTCTGACTGGAAAATTTTCTGTGATGTCATTTATATATGCTAGGAATAATGTTGGTGAAAGAACTCCTCCTTGGGGGACACCTTGCTCCAACAGCATCATTTTGCTTGTTTGTCCTTGTACTTTTGTCCTGGCAGTTCTGTTCTCAAGGTAGTGGCTGATCCATTTATACATTTTTCCACAAACATGCATGTTTTGCAGTTTTACTTTCAGTCCTTCCTTCCATACTTTATCAAATGCTTTTTCTAAATCTATCCAGACTGCTAGTGTGTGCTTTTTCTCTTGGAAGGCATCCTCCATTTCCTGAGCTATATAGGTTATTTGATCTTCAGTGGATCTGTACTTTCTGAATCCTGCTTGGTGTGGTGTTAAGAGTTTGTTTTCTTCCAGATGCCATGTTAGCCTGCCATTGATAATGCGTTCCATTAATTTTCCTACACAGCTAAGTAGACTGATAGGTCGATAGCCATTTGGTTCTTCCAGGTCTTTTCCTTTCTTTGGGACTGGTATTAGTATAGCTTCCTTCCATGCCTGTGGGACTATTCCTCTCTTCCAGCTGTTATTTAGGACTGCTAGTAGTTTCTTCTTTGCCTTGGTGCCTAGTCCTATTAGCATTTCATTTGTGATTCCATCCTTTCCTGGTGATTTCTTCTTTTTTAGGGTATTCATTGCCTGTTCCATTTCTTCCATTGTTAGATTTGCCATCATATATTCTTCTCTGTATTTCTATGATGTATCTGTTTGTCTTTGATTGCTTTCTTCTGTTCGGTTGTAATATCAATGTGGTTTGCATTTGCATAGTGTTCCATTAGTGCATTTGCAGCCTTTTTTCCTGTAAGCAAGGCATTTCCTTGTTTAATTGTTATTTGTTTGTTTCTAGGTCCTTCATTGTTCATGGCTTTCACTAGTTTCCATAGTTTGTTTCCATCCCTGTCAAAATTCAGGTTTTCTGTTTTTTCCCTCCAACAATCTCTTGTTGTTTGATTTACTGTTCTTTTATATTTTGCTGAGATGGCTTTGAGAGAGATGTTCGCTTCAATTGTTTGTTCTCTCTCTGCTGTCTTCCTGGCATCTTCAACTTTGTCCTCCAAACTTTGTAGTTCTTCAGTCCAGTATGGTTTGTAATTTTTCCTCGCTCCTCTAGGAATGGACTCAGTGGCTGCCTGTATTATCGCTCTGTTTAGACTTTCCACCATTTGCTTTATGTTGCCATATCGTGTATTTATGTTTTCGCAATATTTCCCTGTTAGTATGGCAAATCTGTCCCAATCTGCTCGTTTGTAATTCCAGCGGGGCAAGGGCTTTTGCTCCTGTGGAACATACTCCATATTCACTACAAGCTTGATTGGTCTGTGGTCACTACCTGCTAATTGGTCCAGCACATGGCGATCGATTTTGTGGAGGATGTCTCCTGTGCAGAAAGCTAAGTCTGGAGTAGAAGTGGTAAGCCATCTTCTGGAGTAGAAGCTCGGTGTGTCATCCGCTTTGTTGAGTAGATGGAGATTTGAGTCTATTTCCCAGTCCTCCAATTCATCTCCTCTTTTGTCAGTATCTGGGTATCCCCATCTTTCTGAACGGCTATTAAAGTCTCCGACAATAATGCAGTTTGTGTCAGTTATTTTCATGTTTGAGAGTGTAAGGTCCTTATCTGCTGGGCTATACAGATTGTAGATTCTTATTTTCACGTCCTTTATCATTATATCAACACCTATAATTTCCGTTTGGTTGTCAGAGATCACAGATACTTCACTGCAAGGTATTGTATTTCGTGTAAGTATTAGAACTCCTCCTTTGTGTCCTTCACGGTCGAAACGTGTGGCCTGATATCCTCTGACTGAGAATTTGTGATTGGCGTTGAGGTGTGTCTCTTGAATGCATGCCACATCTATTTTATCTTTATGAAGACGCTGTGTTAGGGACTCTTTCTTCTTGTAAACTCCTTCGGCATTCCACTGTAGTATGTTGAGTGTCCGGGGTATTTGGTCAATAGCTCTTAACCTACTCCTTTGTGCCTTGACTCCACAGCACAGGGGAAGGTGACCACCAGTAGTCATGGGTGGACCCCCTCGAGGCAGGGGGCCCGGCACTATCGCCGCCTGATGGGACTTCACGGGATTAGCACCATATCGATTAATTTTGATTTGTGACATCATGAATTAAGTTACGTTGCACTGCTTTGTCAAGCCTGTGGCTCAGTACATCCGATTTCGACAAGCATTTATTCGGGATGCTTTCCCTAGCCTTTGACTGTCCCCAGTCTACCTACAAGGCAGCAGGTTTTACGTTGCACTGCTTTGTCAAGCCTGTGGCTCAGTACATCCGATTTCGACAAGCATTTATTCGGGATGCTTTCCCTAGCCTTTGACTGTCCCCAGTCTACCTACAAGGCAGCAGGTTTGTGTGTCTCTTCGTCTGGTCCCTCTCCCTTGACCTGTCCGACATGGGTGGCCCTACCAGTAGCTGTGCTACCGTCGGCATAGCTCTTGGGGTCATTGGGACGCTCAAGCCCCTCTACCTCGTCACGGTGGACACACAGCAGAGGGGACTTCAGATACTGTCTCCGTCTTTGCTCAAACCATTCGTCACGTCTTTTTCTAGCATTCAGACTATAGGATGTCCAATTCCATGGTTTCCTGGAAAGGTTTCTCTCAGGCCCATCTCTGTATCTATGTTCATTATAACAACTTCTGACCTTGGTCATATCTGACTTAACGTAACTGTCTCTATATATAGCGTTATGTTGTCTTCTGCTTTAATTAAACAGTGGCTGTCTTCTGTTATTCTTTCCTACTTTATTACACTCTACATTAAATCTATAAGTCTCTTGCCCAGTCGTTCTTCTTCGTAACGTTTCTACAAAATTCTCAACCTCACTAACAGCCACTTTTAACTCTCCTAACCAGGCAGTTATGTGTCCCAGTTCTCTATGGAAGTGGTTCATATTTTTACTCTGTAAGCTATCTCAGTCTAAAACAATAAACTTCTTCTTCTATATGCTTCTTGGTACCTATAACGAAGCCTCGTTCTGTTCTTTCAACGCTGTACCTAGCCTGCATATGGCTCTTTCTACTCCACCGAGTACTTGTTCTAACGAAAGGTCCTGAGGTTCCATTGCAAATTTGTACAAAACAATTAAATATAATAATATGTTAATATAATACTATTATTAATCAAACTAATCAAGTCCTATAGTCTTCTAATAACTAAATTATTAAATTTGTACTTTGCAAGTGTTGGCTGTCAAACGAATAGGGTCTTTCGTACGCATGTAGGTAGACACTCGTCGAAAACTGCATATTAATGATTCTCTGATTTCAGTCTTATACGCTGAGAGGCACGGTTAAATGTATCTGGCACCCAAGGACGATCTTGATGGCAAGCCTCTCGAACAGCAGAGTATTGGAGTGTTTCGACAGTGGGCTTCACAACCCCGTAAGGAGCGACAAGGCGGGCTTCACAACCCCGTAAGGATCTACAAGGCGGGCTTCACAACCCCGTAAGGATCGACAAGGCGGGCTTCACAACCCCGTAAAGATCGACAAGGCGGGCTTCACAACCCCGTAAAGATATTGAGACTGCTTCGGCAAATCGGGCTTCACAACCCCGTAAGGATCTTAAGGTTGATCTGTTCCACTGCCAGTTAAGGTCGGCATTATGGAAACTTTCTTGAAGCGTTCAGCAGAAGTCCGATAACGTGCCAGTGTGTCAGAGGCAACGCATTTTCCCAACAAGCGGAGTATGAACCAGTGGCTGTATTAAATATAGTGGCCCAGTACCTCCGTTATGTACCGCGACAACCCAGGTTCGAAACCTGGTCACGGCACCATTTCGCTTATGTGACAGTGTAGCGAAGTGGTGAAGTCAATGGTTTCATAAACAACATAACCCCAGCAGTCTCCCGATGTATGACATTTATTGTAGTTGCTTCAAGTTTACAGACTCTTATAAATAGTCCACTCCGAATATCGTAGACAAATAACAGAGGTCCAGCTATCTCAACAATACTTGATGGTAACTTCAATGCGACCTCTCTCTAAGACTGCTGGCTAGTAACTAACCCGTTGCTATTCTTACGTCAACGCGTGAGCATGCCTAGTTACTTTTACATTCCCCCGGGGTGCTCCCGCGTACACTGAAGTTTAGACCCTTTATCTCTTGCACGCCGACCTAGATCCCCTTAACAGACACTCTGTTATATTTGGGACATTATAGAGATTAATTATTCAACATTTTTCTGGACACATACGTGATGTCCGATGTCAACATTAGACAGTACCTACACTCCTCGCCACCAAGATTCTGATAAATAAATTTTAGGTGGGACATTAAATTGGACTATACACACGATATATTACGTCGGGACTTATTGCATCTAGTCCTACACTACTACTCTGATAACAGGTCATTAGGACATTGCCACAGGAATAATAATATACACAGTCTAAAGCAGCGAGCTACACACGGGGACACACCATGGATATCGTTTACGGACATTGAAACACTTCACTTACAACCTCAACGCACACGAATTGTTTAACGGAATGTCGGACTTTGTAACGTCAACACTTCACACTGGACACTGCCTGATTGTACACAGATACACTGTACACGTCAGCACGGACAATTTATAGGACATACACATCAGTCAACTGTATTCTGGAGCATACAGACGAACTTTTCTTCAGTCATTACGGGTATTTTGCAATCACATACCCATCACATACACATACTCAAGGTTCAACGTTTACACAGCAACCGACTAAGTCTTTTTCTGAAGTCGGTCACAGACCACATGGTCTAGGGTGGAGTGTAAGTTTATTACACTATCGTTTCGACACAGACAAGTACAACAATCACTGAGGGACGTTTCATTCCTTCTACTCCTACACTCACGAAGATATCACTCATCAATTGTCAGTCACCGGACACCAACGTGAATTTATTTTCAACCGAGCATGTCAATCACTCGAATTTAGAAGAACTATACGATACTTTGATCGTCTCAATCGACATTATATGTTGTGGACTACGATGTATAAGGCCAGTATGAATTATTTTTGTCGATTGTTGTAACATTGGTCGTCTGTTAATGAGGTGCTGATTATCTATGATGACAAAATTAATTATAAATTCACAGTGTGGGTGGTTGGAAGGATATTTCTGAAATAGTTAAGGACACTTAAATATTTTAGAAATCGTTTGTTGTTGTCAATACGGAGCTATTTATATTGATCTCATGGGTGGCAACACATAATCGTTGTTTTGTTTAACTGTAGTAGTAATAGAAATTCAATGCAAGTCAAAATTCAGGAAAAATGTTATTGTCTGTTATAATCGGAAATATGTATACAAGTAATACGTCATTCGTCTACCGTCATTTTCTGTCGTTATTAATTGTCTAGTGGTATATATATATTCTTTATATTGAACATATTTCGCATACTAATTTCTGTAGTTTACATATGTAACGTTAGAATTGTTGTAGTGCAATAATAGTGCTGAATTCTTTTGTAGTCGTCAGATTTACACTGTTGATTTTAATTAAGTTATTATTGGGTCTACATTGATACTACAGCATATACTATCGACTCTATCCCTTGATCAACATTATTACAGGTTTGTCGATATTCTGGTCTATCTTTCCTACTTCGCGATTTTATTTCAGCTAGATGGCTTATTATACAGGTAGGACAAGATGTCTACACTTCAAGATTACATGAGCTTGGGTGAGAAGACTGGTTTGACTGGTGCGCAACTTGGAATTGGAAAAAGCAGGAGTTTAGCGAATACCAATTACAGCAAAAAGAAGAAAAAAAACTTCAAGCTGCACGGGAACGAGAAGAACGACAAGAGAGGTTAGCTCTTGAGAAGGAGCTGAAGGAAAAGGAGATAGCTCTGGAACGTGAGAAGATAGCGGCTGAAAAAGAGAAGCTAGCAATGGAAAAAGAGAAGCTAGCAATGGAAAAAGAGATGAAGGAAAAACAAATAGTCTCAGAAGCAGAGATGAAGGCAAAACAAATAGCCGCAGAAGCAGAGTTGAAGGCAAAACAAATAGCAGCAGAGGCAGAAATCAAAGAAAAACAACTCTCATTTGAAACAGAAAAGTTTGCGACTGAGACATTCTGGAAAGACAAGGAGGTTGAAGTGAGTTTAAAGGTCAAGGCGTTGGAAATGGAACGTGAGACACAAATAGAACGAGAGAAAATACAATCAAAACAAAGTGATCCAGTGAAGAAGTACCAAGGTCTTTTTCGCAACTTTCAACAAGGCGATGTAGTAAGTTCGTGGATTACTAATTTCGAGGTGGTGGTAAAATTCTATAAGGTATCTGAACAAGACGTACCGATTCTATTCCACAGACATCTTGCGTTAGAGCCTTTAAAGGTAATCGAGTTAATACCTGAGGACTTGCGTACCAACTGCAAATATATGCGAGATCGTGTTCTTGCACACTTCAGTTTAGATGAGTCGGGTTTACGTACTAAGTTTAAAACACTCACTCCTAAATCTAACGAAACTTTCCTTGACTTTGTTTCTGAATTATCCTCATGTTTTTATAAATGGATTAAAGCCGCTGATATTGGATCTGATTTTGGAAAAATTCGAGATCTAATAATAAGAGACAGACTGTTATCTGCAATACCATAATCAATGTCTGTATTTTTGGTAGAGAAAAAAAGTGCAGAAATCTGAGTGAAATGGAAACTAAGGGTGAGTCACATTTCAATGCACATAGAGATATATTCGCAAACTGTGCACAACCAGAACTTGTTATAGGTGCGAGCGCTAGATTCCAGAAAGGCAATGGTAAATTTAGAAAATTTAGCGGTAATAAGAATAGAAATAGTCCATACCAGTATTCTAATAGAGAGGGAGACAAACCAAGAAATGGACACCTATCCAGATGTCAATATTGCAAATTGTCACACGGACATTTGGAAATGTGTGACCGACACCCTGGTATACAGATTATCTTCGAGACATCACAGCGAAGATTAAGTATGATTCCTACAAGAGGAGCATTAAATGTTTCTCGTGTCGGGCATATGGACATACCATGAAGAATACGTGGAAAGAGGCAAGTAATGCACATGTGTTGTCTAGTAGTAGTAGCGATTCAGATCATCTAGAGGACACACACGCAGCCATTATAGAGTCATACAATAACAGAACAGGTAAGGAAGGTCATAATAATTGATGATGACATCACATCAGCCCACAAGAGGCATATACATGAAGCGAATGCAGCATGCACTCGTCAAGGTACTCTGATGATACACCAAGCGTGGGTTAATGGTGTACCAACAACCTGTTTTAGAGACACAGGATCTGATATTACTGGAGTTAGTCACAAACTAGTGAACAAAAGTTAATTTACACATAATAACATCTGTTGCAGAACATTTGGGGGTACAATAGAAATGTACAAAACCGCAAGGGTCAGAATAAAATGCCCATATTATGAAGGTAAAGTGTGCGCAGCAGTACTACCAAACCCATGTGCTGGGTTGATAATTGGTAACATCGCTGATGTCAAAGATTACGTTCAAACTATAGAACGCAAACTTGATGTTATACTCACAGAAACACAAACCCACGTATCACAAGAAGAAGGAATTACACATTCATTAAATGTTCAACCGACTGTTAATAAAAACAGTGTGGCACACAAAAAAGAGAACAAAAGTTAAACACAATGGTTACAAACAACAGACGACATGGGATATTGTAACCATATTTATTACAAACATGTTTATTTGGCTTAAATTAACCTTATCTCAGGTTACATCCATAGTCACGAACACATCCTCACAAACAAAGGCATATATTGATGATATTGCGAATAAAAATACAGTTATTCAATCACTCAAGAAAATTTACACACAAGTCAATAATAACAAACAAAATTTCAATAAACAAAATGCATTGATTAATGCGTACTTTATTTACTTGGCTTATTTCTGCTACAAATTAATCAAATATACTTTATTGTCATTATATATACGAGTGAAAATTATGACAGTGTTCAATTCAACAAAGTTGAAAAGTACAAATATTAGCAGGCATACAGTACAGAACCACCATAAGTATAGAAGAAAGAAAGAGAGAAAGAAAGTGAATAAAACGAAGACTGAAAAATAAAATGGGATGAAAGTGTTAGGTTTATATCAACACATAGCACACTACAGACACAGTAAGGTCTTACAAAATAGATTGTTCCTATCGTCAATTAGAAGCTATACTTTTCAGTATTGTTCACACTATCTCATATTTCTATAATTCATCCTGGAAAATATTTCAGTTCTCTATTCTTCAGATAATTGTTCGTAACTATATCGTTATTAGAGGAACTTAATAGTTTTATGAATATTATTTGGTTTACAGATTTATTCTGGATAAATCAGAATGTGATATTATAATTCTGAATTAAATTCTTAAAAAAGTCTTGAATCTTTGATAATGTATCATTCTTCACAAATCTATATCTATATTGAAGAGCTGCAAGATTTTAGTCAATCATATTCTATGATATATTCTCAGTCGATTGTAGTTAAACGGAAAGACAGATCTATGTTATAAGTTATTCAATTATATTTAATGTATCTGTTCTTTCATAAATTGTTAGGAAATTTAATAAATATATCATCAACTAGCACCTGATTAAAGAACAATGTTTATAGCAATCTGCAACTATATAATTTATTACTGTTGCGAATATATAGTTTAGCCAAATAGATACATATTTTGTTGATTTCCCATTATTTGGCAGAGTCATCATGACTTGAGGAAATAATTTTGATGACACTCGATGGATACTTGGATCGTCGTGATCTTACATCATGTGCAAAACATTGCGAACATTAAGTATTCATGTAAGGTGTTGTGTTTGATTTTATAGTGTTGGTCACAAAGACAGGTCGAAACAGAACAAGGACCTCGTAAATTGTGAATTTCATGAATGGACATTGAACGTTCATATTTTAACTTATATAATTATTGTGGTTAAATAGTTAATTACGAATCGGTTAGGAAGATAGTTAATTTTGTTATATTAATTAGTTATTGTCTTAATATAGATTATATTGGGTATCATCGGTTCATTAGTTAATTGATGAATGTGGAAGTAGTCAATGTTCCCAAGATATCCACACCAGAATGGATCTCTAAAGTTTCTCAAGGCATGGATCGTATACGTCTACCCTACCCACGGATAGAATCCACATAAAAGAATATGTAATATTGAGGAACAACAACAACGGTCAACAACTGAGAGGGATTACTGGGAAACCCATTATTACCCTCGTCTGAAACTCATGGTATTACCTAGAGTGAGGACACACTTGTCTATTAGGACAAGGTAGGGACTAATATGTATATTAGTTGGTCTGATTTCCCATGATCAGCCACACGACGTCCAACGGGGGTTTGGACAGGTGGGCCTGCCCGTCATATAACTTTTTTTTTGAGGGTGGATAAGAGGGGAAACTATGTACTATTCATCTGTGGTTGTTAGTGTTGTAGTGAGCATATGATTGCAGAGTATATATATACATACATATATTCATAGAGAAAAAAAATGATAAATCATTTTTTTTTATCTGGGAGGGGGAATTATGCCCTGACGGCACGCGCCACCAAAAGGAAAAAGGGGTTTTCCCAGATGGACACTAAACAGGACAAACAAAAGGAGAAACCAATGGGAACGTAAAAACGTCTTACGACAACAACGGGAGACACTGTGACTTACACGGAACAGATCGGTTGGGCTTCTAAGTTTGAGAAGGAAGAAGGCGGATTCTCGAATGACGCAAGGCTGGCGGTAGAATCACTCAAGGTTATGAATAGCCAATGACATATCTGGAGAGCGCCATGGATTGGGAAAGACGGGGAAAACCGCTAGACGACAGATTCGGATGAAAACGACAGAAAGGATGAACTGGAAGAACCTCAGGGAAAATGAAGGTTATATTGAGGGTTGGTAGAGAAAAGACAAGACCGAATATCAAGGTTAGTAGAGCTTAGAAATTAGGCCCTTCTCTGTGTAAAGAGATACTAATTTATCTTCTAACGGGATATATGACTGTCTTGGAAATCTTCGATCAAAAAGGATATTAACTTTTCACCAGCAATCTGCATTGTACTTTCGTTCCCGTTCGCCAGTCATATTCTAAGTTGATTTCACCGTTTCGTTCATGTTAATGAGCCACATTGATACATGGTCGGTCGATCACAATTCTATACCATGGCTTTACAATCAAGAAAGGACGACGAACATGTTTGGCAATATCCACCGACGTTATCACGTAGCAAATAAGACATCTACACTTTTATTACCGCTCTATGTGTCCATGCGGGTCTTTACATCTTTCTCCAGAAACCCATTTCCAAGACCAATATATGTTTTTCAGTATGCCTGCTCAGTGCCACACTTCACAACCAGACAAAAGTACAGCTTCTATGTACCATTTCAACAGTCAAATAAGAAAATATATTAGACAAAGTATTAAAAATATTGATCAAATACAGAAATAGCTCGTCCAAATTGATAAAAAGTAGGAACATTTGTTAACCTATTGGGAAAATTATCAACCAAGTAGGAACATTTGTTAGTCTAACAGGAAGAATATTGACCATACAACGAAATATCTTGTCCAAACTTATGAAAAGTAGGAAAATTTGTTAACCAAATGGGAAAAAGATTGAACAAGTAACGAAATATCCCCATCAAACTTATGAAAAGTAGGAAACTGTTAACGGTGTTTGAAAAAAAGTATCAGCCAAAGAGAGAAATATCTCACCCAAACTTATAAAAAGTAGGAAAATCTGTTAGCCAAATGGGAAAAATGTCGGTCAAATACAGAAATATCCCAACCAAATTTATAAAAAGTAGGAAAATTGTTAACCAAATGGGAAAGATATTGATCAAGTAGGAATATTTGTTAACCACAGGTGAAAAATATGGCACACGCAATGAAATACAACGTTCATACTTATGAAAAGTAGAAAACTTTGTTAACCAAATGTGGAAAAAAATATCGCCCAAAGAGAGAAATATCTAACTAAAACTTATAAGACTTTCTTTACTACCGAAAACCCGTCTTCTTCTTTTTCTTCTGCGTTCATGCGGAGTTTATTTTTTTTGGACGTGATTGTGTTGTGCCTCTTTACAGCAGAGCTGCGTTCTTGCGCCGTAGGCCGACACATCCGACCTCCGCGGACATTTGTTGACCGGCTTAACCTTCCCGGGGAAAAACAGTCTTACACCCACCAGCGACTCTCCCATTCGGAGGAACAGTACTGTAACCCCATCACACCCGTCCGACGCCATCTTTTACATCTCGTAGCTAGTGAACATGGCGTCTGGTTGTCATTACACATGTGACCGGAAGCAACACCATATGTGATCGGATGTGACCATTACCCACGTGTGCTGGGATGCAGCGTCATCTTTGATCGGCTTTAGCCAGTCAACATATGGTCTGGTTGTATCCATTATCATGTGTGACCGGATGCGACGCCATCTAAGGTTTTCATTTGTACCCATATGATGATAGTGAACAGGCCACTACGACCCTCTACAGACCACTAATAACCGCTACCCACCCCTTACCAACGAATTTCACTAAGCTATACCCGTTACAATCAATAATATCGGCATCTTTACCTATTTAAGATTTTCATTTGTAGCCTTGTGCTGATAGTGTTTAATCCACTACAACACTCTACAAATCACTAATAGCCGCTACCCACCCCTTACCAACGAATTTCACTAAGCTTTACCCGCGACAATCAATAATATCAGCCATCTTTACTTTTTAAGGTTTTCATTTGTAACCCGTATGATGATAGTGAACAGGCCACTACGACCTTCCACAGACCACCAATAACTGCTACCCACACCTTACCAACGAATTTCACTAAGTTATAAATGCTACAATCAATAATATCGGCCATCTTCACCTTTTTAAGTTTTTCACTTGTAACATTATGATGACAGTCTATAGGCCACTACGACACCCTACAGATCACTAATAACCGCTACCCACCCCTTACCAACGAATTTTACTAATCTGTACCCACTAAAATCAATAATATCGCCCATCTTTACTTTTTAAGGTTTTCACTAGTAACCTGTATGATGATACTGTATAGGCCACTACGACACTCTACAGATCACTAATAACCGCTACCCACCCCTTACCAACTAATTTCACTATGTCATACCCACTACAACCAGTAATACCGGCCATTTTTACATTTTAAGGTTTTCATTTGAAACCCGTATGATGATAGTGTTTACACTACTACAACCCTCTACAAATCATACAACTGCCGTATTTACATTTTTACTGATAAATTTTACATATGACACCTGTTATGGCTCGAGGTTCGAACTACCTAGCCCTATCCCACACGCCAACACCCGCGCCCCACCCTTGAGATCCAACCCCCACGCCCCCACCCCTAGACCACCCCGAAGAAGCGCACTGTAACCCTAGGTCTTACACAGCACCAATGGAATGATGATAGTGTTTATGCTCGACCCAATGCAGATAAAGAAAGAAGACGAGAAAAAGAGTAAGAAACCGAGGAGGAAGAGCACTGTAATCCTAACACAGCATCAATAGTAGGATGATAGTGTTTAAGTATCACCCACTACACCTAATACTAACAGCAATTATTAAATTTAAAAAAAGAGTAAAATTCGCAACAACAAAGAGAGTTAATAGTGTAAGAACACTCACTTATTTATTAATGAGTTCCATCCCTTGGCAGGTCAAAGGTCACTTGCGGTCCTCTTTGGTGACGTTACCACGTAGGTGCTATACTCTTCGTATAGTAAAATATGACGTCACAACGAAGGTACTGCACCTAAAATAATAATCACATTGCACGTACATTACTACTGACATGACATAATTAATCCATGATGATACAAATTAAAATTAATCAATATGGTGCTAATCCCGTAAAGTCCCCATCAGGCGGTGAAAGTGCCGAACCCCCTTCATCGAGGGGTCCACCCAATGCTACTGGTGGTTACCTTCGCCTGTGCTCTGGAGTCAAGGCACAGAGGTGTAGGGTAAGAGCTATTGACCAAACACCCCGGACACGCAACATACAACAGTGGAATATCGAGGGAGTTTCTTACAAGAAAGTCCCCCTAACAAATCGTCTTCATAATGATGTGGCATAATAGATGTGGCATGTATTCAAGAGACACACCTGAACGCCCGTCACAGATTCTCAGTTAGAGGATATCAGGCTACACTTTTCGACCGTGAAGGACACAAATGAGGAGTTCTCATACTTATATGAAACACACTAGCTGACCCTGCCCGGCTTCGCCCAGTCCCTGGTGGGGAGCATCTCATTTAATTCATATAAGTAGTCATATAAGTTCCCGTTCCCGTTACCGACTATCTGTCTGTCTGTCTGTCTGTCTGTCTGTCTGTCTGACCCGGCCCGACATCGCCCAGCTCCTGGTGTGAAGCATCTCATTTAATTTATATAAGTAGTCATATAAGTTCCTGTTCCCGACTGTCTATCTGTCTGTCTATCTGTCTGCCTGACCCTGCCCGGCTTCATTAAATTCATACAACAAAAAAAATGTAACTTAAAAGAACGTTCTACCACACACCATCCATTATTTTTAATGAAAACTCTTTCTAATCACCTGCATGACTACAGTAACTTCTTAAGCAAAAAAAGATGAGTTACAATGTTATGCATTGTGCATCATTTTTATGAAAACTTTGAAAATGCCTTACAGATTGTATCATTATTTATTATAACTCATATGCCGGTACATAACTATGGACAAAGAGTTTATAAATCTTTGAAAACGATGCCACAATATGACTATAAGTTATACAGAAAAGTTATGCCCCTTGAAATAACTTTTACAGAGTTAGGTCCCCTGAGATATATGAAATTATGATGAAAAATGAAAAATGAAATAATACTGAGTAAACAGGCGATTTCACACTAACAAAATATCACAGTTGACAGCTCTGGAATGAAAGGAAGGCGTGTAGAAAATTTCATCTCAATCGGATGGGCCGTTCGCGAACGGATAAAGGACATACATAGATATATACATACATACAGAGATACATAAATACGGACGCACAAGTCTTTTTTATATATAAGATTACCTTGCAGTGAAGTAGCTGTAACCTCTGACAACCAAACGGAAATTATAGGTGTTGATAAAATGATAAAGGACGTGAAAATAAGAATTTACAAACTGTATAGCCCAGCAGATAAGGATCTTACACTTTCAAACATGAAAATAACTGACAAAAACTGCATCATTTTCGGAGACTTTAATAGCCGTTCAGAAAGATGGGGATACCCAGATACTGACAAAAGAGGAGATGAAGTGGAGGACTGGGAAATAGACTCCAATCTCCATCTACTCAACAAGCGGATGACACACCGAGCTCCTACTCTAGAAGATGGTTTGCAACTTCTACTCCAGACTTAGCTTTCTGAACAAGAGACATCCAACACAAAGTCGATCGCCATATGCTTGGCCATTTAGCAGGTAGTGACCACAATAAAGCTTGTAATGAATATGTAGTACGTTCTACATGAGTAAAACCTTTGCCTCGCTGGAATTAAAAACGAACTGTTTGAGACAGACAAATATTGTGAAAATGTAAATACATGACATGGCAATACGAAACAAATGATGGAAAGTCTAAACAAAGCAATAAGGCAGGCGGCCACTGAGTCCATTCCAAGAGGGGCGAGGAAAAACTACAAACCATATTGGACTGAAGAACTACACATTTCAGAGGACAAAGTTGAATATGCCAGGTGGATAGCAGAGAGAAAACAAACATTTGAAGCGAACATATCTCCCAAAGCCATCTCAGCAAAATATAAAGGAACAGTAAATCAAACATTAAGAGACTATTGGAGGGGGAAAATATAGAAAACCTGAACTTTGACAGGGATGGAAACAAACTATGGAAACTAGTGAAAGCCATGAACAATGAAGGACCCAGAAACGAACAAATAACAGTTAAACAAGGAAATGCTTTTGCTTACAGGAAAACAGGCTGCAAATTCATTAATTGAACACAATACTAATGCAAACCACATTGATATTACAACCGAACAGAAGAAAGCAATCACAGATAAACAGACACATTATAGTAATACAGAGACAGCAGCAAACTATATTATTGCAAATCTAAAAATAGAAGAAATGGACCAGGCAATGAATACCCTAATAAGAATAAATCACCAGGGAAGCATGGCATTTCAAATGAAATACTAATATAACTAGGCACTAAAGTAAAAAAGAAATTACTAGCAGTCCTAAATTACAGCTGGAAGAGAGGAATAGCCCCACAGGCATGGAAGGAAGCTATACTAATACCAGTCCCAAAGAAAGGAAAAGACCTGGAAGAACCAAATGGCTATCGAGCTATAGGTCTACTTAGCTGCGTATGGAAACTAATGGAACGCATTATCAATTGCCGGCTAACATGGCATCTGAAAGGAAACAAACTCTTAACACCACACTAAGCAGGATACAGGAAGTGCATATCCACTGAAGATCAAATAACCTCTATAAATCAGGAAATATAGGATGCCTTCCAAAAGAAAAAGCACATGCTAGCGGTCTGGATAGATTTAGAAAAAGCATTTGATAAAGTATGGTAGGAAATATTGAAAGTAAAACTGCAAAACAAACATGTTTGTGGTGAAAATGTACAAATGGATCAGCCACTACCTTGAGAACAGAACTGCCAGGACAAAAGTACAAGGACAAACCAGCAAAAAGATGCTGTTGGAGGAAGGATTCCCATAAGGAGGAGTTCTTTCACCAACATTATTCCTAGGATATATAAATGACATCACAGACGATTTTCCACCAGAGTACACACATCCTCCTTTGCAGATGTCCTAGCCATATTGACATCTGAAGAATATATTAGTACAGCTAACAGCAGAATATAACAAGCCTTATTAGCGCTAGAGGACTGGTAAAAATCATGGCTAGTTAAGACAAGTGAAGAGGAAACAACATGCACTGTCTTCTCCCTCTCCAATAAAACTAACTACCCTAAGCTGGCATTGAATGGAAAACTATTGCACCACGGAGAAAATCCAAACTATCTAGGAATCACCTTTGATCGTCGCCTGAGATGGAAGACACAAGTTGAGAAAAATTGAACAAGAGCAAGGCAAAGAATGGCAGTCATGAAAATACTTGCTGGTACAACGTGGGGAGCAGATGAGAAAGTTCTCAAGAAGTGTTATACTGGACGGGTGTGGCCAGTACTTGAATATGGTATCGCAGTTTTGGCTACATCCGCTATGTCAAACTTTAAGAAAATAAGTAGAGTCCAAAGTCAAGAAATTCGGATCATAACTGGAAGTCTGAAGACAACGTCTATTAACTGTCATTTACTGCCAATATAGTACCTTGCCATGTATGGCAGAGGGGTCTTTGAGCCTGAGGAATTAAGACCCCCTGGCTAGTGCAGTCGTTTATAACTGTGCAGGTGGGATTTTCTTTTTGTTTTAGAGTTTAAAAAAAAAGCACTTTTAGAACCAAATGTGAATCAGAGCTTTCAGGCCACCAGAAAGATGACGCATATAACAAACTTGACTGAAGAGAACAAGCAGCAATCTTCAAACTCCGCGCAGGACATAACCCGCTGAAATATCACTTGTTCAATAAACTAAAGATAGAAGATACCGATGAATGTAATTGTGGATCTGGTAAAATGACAGCTTAACATTTTCTGTGAGAGAGTCAAATATATGCAGAACAGAGAAAGATATTTTGCCCCACACCTGCTTCATTTGAGAACAAGCTCAAGTTGACTACAGCTTTCTTTAACTATATTCAGGTTGACATCTAAAGTTCTTAGCCTGCCACACTTCATGGCAGAGTATGTCGGTAGCAAAAGTGTTCCAGTGGCACGAAATGGAATATTGCTTGGCTTACAAATCCATTCTGTAGAACGTCCGAATCGAAAGCTCAATGTGTCAGTGTCATCTGCAGACTGAATTCTTCTGGTTTCCGGAGGAAGGGAGCCTGTGGTGAATCGAAGGCCAATATACGAAAGTGAGGCTAAACAGCCATGTGCAGGACGTGACGATTCCTTGGGTGAGGCCAGTACAAGAGCGCTATGTGTCGGCTCTGCAATTATGGAAACCTCCTAAGATGGCGGGGAATGCCCATGGTCTGCTCCTGTCTTCCACTGAGGGCTGACCAGGATGTCTTAAACTGTTCTAAATGGGCCAGCTGGGATGCGGATAACACCAAAACAGTGAGCGTCAAGCATCCTACGAAATACCCGGGAAGGTAACCCGGCCAACAAATGACTGATGAAGTCGGGGATGTGTCGGCCGAAAGGTTCAAATATCGCAGCACTGCTGTAAACAGGCACAAGGTAATTACTCTAAAACAACATTCCGGACGAACGCAGGAGAAGAGGAAGAAGAAGAAGAAGAAGAAGAAGAAGAAGAAGAAGAAGAAGAAGAAGAAGAAGAAGAAGAAGAAGAAGAAGAAGAAGAAGAAGAAGAAGAAGAAGAAGAAGAAGAAGAAGAAGAAGAAGGAGGAGGAGGAGGTGGAGGAGGAGGAGAGGAGGAGGAGGAGAAAAAAAGGGAAGAAGAAGAAGAAGAAGAAGAAGAAGAAGAAGAAGAAGAAGAAGAAGAAGAAGAAGAAGAAGAAGAAGAAGAAGAAGAAGAAGAAATAACACTATTGCAGAGCTGTAGATGGTCTCCACTCCTGAAATAACACTATTGCGAGAGAGTAGACAGTCTAAACTCCTGAAATAACACTATTGCCGGACAGTAGACAGTCAAAATCCCGAGATAAGCATCTGTTTGACTGGGGAAGTCTGAAACCCAACCTAGCGTCTTTCATGGAAGACGACCGTAGTCAAGATATTATCTTTCCAGTCCTGTATCTACCTGGCCCCCAAATGTAATGGCGTCACATTGTCTGTTTTAAGTTCTCTGTACAGGAAATGTAATCGCATTTGCAAACATGGCCCTCCACGTGCGGGTAGTAAACTTGGGTATAAGGATGCAGGCAAGAAGAGAGATCACGTATAACACAGGGGAAACACAATAAATGAAGGATTAGTAGGTTGATTAATAGAGAGTGACAGAGACAGTCAATGGCACACACTCACGCATATAAAGTAAAAAAACATTGTGATCGAGAAGCGTGATTCTTTCAGAATGAATCGTTGAGAAGATGCCTGGTCTATCCAATCTGTATATAAGTTTATGAGCACGATTAGTTGTCTCTATTTCTATAAAAATATCCGTCCGCTAGTAGTTTGTCCTCTCTAAAGCTGCATTACTTTGTGTTATGTTATATTGCTATTAGTTTGTATGTACCTGAGCGTGGGGTTAACGGATTAAAGCTCCGACTTCCCGCCTCTAACTCATGCAATCATCTTACGATTCCCGGTATGGACATTATGCGATTTACAAGATTATGAAAATGATGCTAACTCCATTCTGATCGAACGCCTAACTTCGCTAAGAAGGACGAAAACCTAAGAGTCTATGTGCATGTTACGTACCTTAATAATCCCTTGGAAGTTAAAAATTGGAAGGAGGAAGCCGAATATACAGCTGCTGAGACTCAATTTCAAATGAGGAAAAAAAAAAAATATCGACAAAACATGTCAAACAAAAATATCGACAAAAAATGGTTGTAGGAAACACCTGGTTTAAACCGCATCCTAGAAGATTATGGACATGGAAGAGTCCAGACAGCAGGATTAAAAACCAGATAGATTACATCCTGATTAGCAAAAAGTTTCGAAATGCGTTAACAGTCGTAAAAACAGTTCCAAATGCAGACTGTTACAGTGATCATAGATTAATTACAGGCAGATTGAGGGTAAAGTTAAAGAAAGTCAAGTATACAGCAGGAAACTTTAAATATGACTTGTGCAAATTGAAAACTGACAAAGAAATACAAGATAATTTTAACATAGAAGTAAAGAACAAATTTGATTTATTGTCTGATCTAGAGATCCTATTTCAAGATGTAGATGATCAATGGGAAATGCTGAAGAATGCAATCAGTTGTGCAGCAGAAAAAACTATTCCAAAAGCAAAGAAAGTGGGCCGTAAGAAATGGATGACTGAAGAAATTTTACAACTAATGGAAACAAGAAGACAGAACAAAAATGATCCTGCCAAATATGAAGAATCTCACAGAAAAGTCAGAACCTTATGTAAGGAGGCAAAAGAAACATGGCTTGAGAAAAATTGCAGAAAAATTGAAAAACAACACAGCAGTAAAAATGCGAAACTAATGCACAAAAGAATTCAGGAGCTTACTAATCAAAGAACACGTACATCAGCAGGCTGCCTAAAGACAAAAGATGGAAGAGTCATAATAGAAAAAGATCAGATCTTACATGTATAGTCAGATTACGTTAAAAACCTTTATGACGATAACAGAGACGAACAGTATAATGTTCAAAATAATAATGAAGTACCAGCAATTTTGAAGACAGAAGTTCAGAATGCTCTTAACCATATGAAATCTGGCAAGACCCCGGGTTCAGACAGCGTCACAACAGAAATGATTAATGCTTTAGAAGAATATGGAATAGACAAAGTTACCAGTCTGCTTAATACAATATATGATACTGGAAATATACCTCAGTAGTTATGTCATTCTGTATTTATTTCAATCCCAAAGAAATCAGGAGCCTTGGAATGTGATCAACATCGAACAATTAGTATAATGAGTCACATCACGAAAATTTTGCTAAGAATTATCATGCAAAGAGTTAGGAGGAAAATACAACCTGAAACAGGAGAAGAACAATGTGGGTTTGTAGAAGGCAAGGGTACAGTAAATGCTGTGTATATACTGAGAACCGTAATCGAACGTTCTTTAGAAGTAAACAAAGATCTACACCTTTGCTTTATTGACTACACAAAGGCTTTCGATAAAGTGAGACATGTCAACATGATAAGGATTCTTGAAGATCTACAAATTGATAGAAAAGACCTTAGACTTGTGAAAAAACATATATTGGAAACAACAAGCTGCCATAAGAGTTGATAATGAAGTAAGCCAATATCAGCCTATTAAGAGAGGTGTGAGACAGGGATGTGTAATGTCTCCAGATCTGTTTTCCCTGTACCGTGAAAGTATTTTCAGAAATATTGAAGATATGGAAGGAATCAACATTGAGGGATGATGCATCAATAACATTAGATATGCAGATGATACAGTCTTAATTGCAGACAATGAACATCATCATCATCAAGTGCCGTGCCGGCTGGCGTAGGCGTTCATGGCTCTCCACAGATCTCGGTCTTTGGTGTTCTGGATCAACTCTGCTGATGATATTCCTCCACGCCACCGTCTCAGTCCGTCCAGCATCATTTCTCTTGGTCTGCCTCTGCCTCTCTTCCCCTCGATCTTTCCAGTTGTCACGATGTTCTCCAATGCCTCTCTTCTCATCACATGACCAAAGAAAGATGTTTGTCTCTTTCTTATTGTTGTATATAGTGTTCTAGTTTCATTAGCCTCTTTCAGGCAATCGTTGTTAGTTACTCTGGCAGTCCAAGGAATTCGCAACATTCGTCTTAAAAACCACATCTCTGTTGCTTCTAAGTTCTTCCTAGTTTGTTCATTTACATTCCAAGATTCGCTGCCATACAGCAAAACTGGTTCTATATAGCATTTTAGTACTCTCTTTCTTACATTCATTGATAGCGACTTATTGCATAAGATACTCTTCATTTTCTGAAATGCTGTCTTTGCCTGCCCTATTTTGCTCTTAATCTCTTTTGTACATCTTCCATCTGATGTTATAAGTGCCCCTAGGTATTTAAAATTATCCACTTGGTTGAGAATTTCCCCTTCTATTTCTATGTCACATTTTGGCGTCCCCATTTTCTTTGATATCACCATTGTTACTGTTTTCTTGATATTCAAGGACAGTCCTTTCTGTGCACTCTCTGTTACTACACTGTCCAACAATTGTTGTATGTCTGTTGCATTATCCGCTACCAATACTGTGTCATCTGCATAGCGTATATTGTTTATATTATATCCTCCGATTAGTATTCCTGGCTTCTCTTTGATCTCTCTCATTATTACTTCGCTATACAGGGAGAAGAGATCGGGTGACAAGACACACCCCTGTCGTACTCCTAGCTTTATCTGTTCGTAACTACCCTCTTTATTTCCCATTTTAATTGCTGCTACTTGGTTCCAGTATATATTCTTTATTATTCTTAAATCTTTCCCATCAATGTTGATATCTTCCAACATTTTAATCAGCTCATCATGTTTTACTTTATCAAATGCCTTAGTATAATCTATAAAGCATAAATATATGTCTCTTTGTTTCTCTATTGATCTTTCTATTAGTGTTCGTAATATATATATTGCATTGTTTGTACCCTTTCCTTCCATAAAACCATACTGTTCTTCACTAATTTCCATTTGTATTTTCTTTCTTGTTCTTCTCATTATAATTCTGAGTAGAAGCTTAGTGACATGGTTTATGAGGTTAATTGTACGAAAATCTTCACAATCAATTGCTCCTGGTCTTTTTGGTATAGCTATAAATACAGATTTCAGCATATCACTGGGTAAATATCCACTACTGTAAATATCATTCAACATTTTGGTTAATATATCTACTCCAAATTCTCACAATACTTCTAATTCTTCTATTGTGATTTCATCTGGCCCAGCTGTTTTTCCTTTCTTCATATGTTTCATAGCATCAGCGACTTCTTCTTTTAGAATAGGTGGGCCTTCTAAGTTACTTTCTTCTGTTAATTCTTCCCATTCTCCATTATATAATTCTCTTATATACTCATTCCACCTCTTCATTATAGCACCTTCCTCCAATAAAGTCTGTCCTGTTTTTGATTTCAAACACCCTGTATTTATTCTTATTTTTCTTCCTGTGAGCTCGCTGATTTGTCTGTACATACTTTTTTGATCTTTAATGGAATTTAATTCAATTTTTCTGCATTGCTCATTTAACCAACTTTCTTTTGCCTTCACACATTTATCTCTTATTTCTTTATTTATCTTAGCATACTCTTGTTTGTCATTTTTATTCTGTTTCCTTTTGTCCATCAACCTTAAGATTTCTTCATTCATCCATTTTTTCTTAGCTTTTTGGCTTCTCTCCGGTAATATTTCTTTGCTAGTTTGATGAATGGAGTCCCTTAACATTTCCCATTGTTCATCTATACTCTGTATTTTAGCTATTGCATTGTACCTATTTTTCACTGTCACTCTGTATTGTTCTTGAATTTCTTTATCTACTTTCAGAACCTCTTTATCCGCAGAAGTCGGATGTGTCGGCCTAACGGCGCAAGAACGCAGCTCTGCTGTAAACAGGCACAACGCAATGACATCCGGAAAAAAAAACTCCGGATGAACGAAGAAGAAGAAGAACCTCTTTATTAAGTCTCAAGTTTTTAACCATTTTTTCCCTCTCTTTAATCTTACTTTTATTTGTCCACATAGTGGTACATGATCACTGTTACCGTCAGCACCAGGCATTGTCTTTACATTAATTAATGCATTTCTAAATCTTTTATTAATAAGTATGTAGTCAATTTGGTTGCGTATTTTCATATCAGGGCTTTTCCATGTGTATAGTCGTCTTTTATGGTGTTTAAACCATGTGTTTCCAATTATCATATCATTAATATTTGCCCATTCTATTAGTTTCTCTCCTCTTTCATTTCTTGCACCTAAACCGTAATTCCCCACTATATCCTCTATTTTTCCCTTTCCTACTTTTGCATTAAAATCCCCCAGTATTATTTTTATTTCTTGTGATCCAATTTGGGCTATTGCCATTTCAACTTCATCGTAAAAGTTTTGTATATCTTCATCACTACTGTTTGTTGTTGGTGCATATACTTGTATAATATTTATATCTATTGGTTTGCCTTTGATTTTGACCATTATAACTCTATCTGAAATGCACCAGTATCCAGTCATAGATTTGGCTGTATTTTCATCAAATATTATTCCTACACCTTTTTCATGTGTGTCCCCTCCAGAATAAATTATTGTGTGTTTGTCGGTTATAATTTTGCCAGATCCCTTCCATCTCATCTCACTTATGCCTAGTATATTCATTTTCATGTTTTCCATTTCTCTTAGAACATTGTTTAACTTTCCTAGCTCATTTAATGTCCTAACATTCCACGTTCCTACTCTAAATTTATTTAGTTTAGTTATTGTTTTAGTTTTGCCATCAGTAGCTGGATGACGGTCTGGTGTCACCTGTGGCTCATGACTGTCCCTACCGGACGAGGATGTCCTAAGACAGCCATTAACGTCGTTCACTATTTCTGAAATGTGTGTCGCCATGAAATCTTGGGAAGATAATGTGGTCGTTTCCCCTTGCCTTCCACATTCACACGGTGGTCTTTTAACTCTGCCTTTGACAGCCATTTCCGACTGTCAGGACAAGTGAGTGCCCTGCTCTGCTCAGCTGCAGAGTTGTCCACTTATTCCGGTGGATACTCGGTCCCCAGAGCTGTGTTAGCCACACCGTGGTGTGTTTCCATCCTCTACCGCGGGGAGGTGCAGTTGGGATTTTCCCTTCCTAAAGTTATGGTCTATGACCAAAACTCTCCAGTACTTTTTAGAGGACAATGAACAGGACCTGCAAAATTTAGTACATGCGGTTGTTATACACAGTGAACAACAAGGGTTAGAATTAAATTGTAAAAAGACACAGATTATGGTCGTGTCCATCCATCATGTGCCATGCCGCTAAACGTGGGCGGTCATGTTCTGCCATCTCACTCTATCACCAGAGTCATGGATCAGCTCCGTGTTTCTGTCTCGACCATGCCACAAGGCCAAGCCATCCAGGTACTTGCTTCTAGGTCTTCCCCTTGGTCTGTTCCCCTCGATCTTACCAGTTGTCACCAAGTTCTCCACATCATTTTTTCTCATAACATGCCCAAAAAATTATGACTGTCTACTTCGAATGTCTCTAATCAGATTCAGTTTACGATCTTCATTTGTTTCTTGAAGGACTTGTTCATTGGTCTTTCTGGCTGTCCATGGTATTCTTTGCATTTTCCTCAGAAACCACATTTCTACAGCTATCAGATGTTTTTCAGCCTGAATGCTCAATGTCCAAGCTACACATCCATATAAAAGATCAGGGTTGTCACGAAAAATAAACTTGATAGTTCGATCGATGAAAAAAAGAGACATTCGTCTGCACAGACACCGGTAACCTTTTGATGTTGTATAGACTGAGGAACAAAATACGTCGCGAAAACTGTCTGCACACGGTCGGCATTTCTGTACGATGTGGGTTGTTCGAGAAACGTACAATGGCGCCATCCGTTTACAAGGCGGGAGTCAGCCTTTGAAGTGATAGACGGAATGTCTGGCCAGACGTCGGATGGAGTCTTGTGATGTAGAGAAGGTTCTCTAGATCACAGACAGGAGACAATTTCCCAGATGAAAGGGGATACCAGCCAGATGTCCACATTGAGTTGGGAAAAATAAAGAGGAAAACAACTTCTCGACGCCTCTGCGTCCAGACAATTTGGTGACGTCACTCAAGCCCCGATATAAAACCGGTTGAGGTAAACAAGTTGGAGGAGTCGACCAAAAATTCTGAAGTGTTAAAGATCGGCGCAGTATTCCGAGTTGTGTTAATTGAAAGAGACTATAGTGTCAAAGTGTTGATAATGTATCGGCGGACATAGATCCAGTCTGTGATTGCATAGTCTCAATCATCAACCGGAATAGGCATATGGTATTCTATTAATCATATCTAACTTAGAGTATGATTAGGAATAGAGTACAGTGCTGTGCGGTGATATAATGTATTATAGGTGCGGTGATAGAATGTTCTATAAGTGCGGTGCTAGAAAGTATTATAGGAGCGTCGGCACCAGTGTCCTATTGTATGGCTTTAACTAGCTTGTGTGATATATAATTTTACTCGGGGAGTTGAGGACAATGTAGTGGGATGATAATTGGAGAGATTGAGGATGGTTGGGAGGGAGGAAGGGAATGTTAAAAGGTAGGATCTTCCAGTAGGGCATCTGCTAGGTTTCTACCCGTTCCTTTATTCTTTCCCGGTGTTGCCATGTAGCAGACCAATGTGATGAGCTATTTGGCCGTATGACAGAGATCGGATCTCTGTTATAGATCTGAGTGCTGCTATTAGCCTACACTCACCTAATTACGGTCAGGATTGAGTTGCTCTCACCATGATGTTCTCTACTCAATAGGTTCCACTTGAGTGTGCGATGATTTATTACCAAGAAGCAGTTTCAAAGTTTTATACAATGGTGGCTCACGGAATGAAGACAGAGGTTACTGAGAGGCTTTTACACGGGGCTCAGAACCTAGTTGGTCTGCAGAAACCTGGCTTCTGCTGAGCCGGACTTGATGAACATAAGTGTTGTGTTTACTGAGTGATAAGCTTCATCACCGAAGATTCATAACTCATATACCAAGGACACACACACACACACACACACACACACACACACACACACACACACACACATATATATATATATATATATATATATATATATATATATATATATATATATATATATATACACACACACACACACATCTACCAAGAAACATTAATAGGTTGTTTGTTAAAGAGGGGGGAAATCTTATAATCAGAGACTTGTGAACAGTAGATTTTCCCTAGTGACATTTCAGTTAATTGAAAAATTCTCTGTTCAACAAACATTATTAAACAGAGTAACTTAACCGTGTTTGTTAGAGTGAAGACCAAGATCGAACAGTGTCTAACTGATGACCAACATCCTGTTTGTTCGAGCGTTATCGGAGAAAGTCGTCACGTGGACGGAGAAACATCTTCTGGGTGAGGTTCACTGTCCGGAATACATGGTGCTGTTGTGTGCTCAGCACAGTGATGTAACAGACTTTGCTCCTGATTCACTGGTCTGATTCTACATACACATTAGAATATTCGACACACATTCTACACATTACACACACACACCTCACACACACACATATTCTTTGTTTTAATAAATTAATTGTTGTATTTATTTGTTAAGGCTAGAGTTGTTGAGTATGTTTTGTTGGGGAAGAATGAGAGGGAGCATGATCCAGGGGTGAGTGAGAGTAAGAAAGAGGTGTCTACAGACTGAGGGAGTTTTGTGGACGGATTCTGGTGGTTTCTCTAGGACAATAATATTGGGTTAAAAAATTGTGGGTGTTGATTCCCCTCACTCCAGGGACGACACTAAAGTAATAAAGGATTACTACGACAATTATTGGGGGCTCGTCTGGGATCTTTGGACAGCGGGATCTCTCGTAAACGTGATCTTTGGACAGCGGGATCTCTCGTAAACGGGATCCTCTGACAGCGGGATCTTCTGACAACGGGGTCTTTTGACACGGGTTCTTGAGTTAGAGGACGGAGATATTGTTAGAGAGAGAGAATCCAGCTAGAGTGAATGTGGATAGGGGTTAAGACACATATCTTACCTGTTCACACTTCACACGCCTGCATAAGTCTGTGGTCCTGATTCTGCTCTTGTCACTGAGTGATTGTGTTGTGTTGTGGTCTTAAATATATAGATTAACTGTAATTGTTCATTATCTATCTAGGATTTATCTAGGAGTTAATCTACACTCTATCTGCTATCTTACCTCTCGTGAAAATGGCCACTCCTAAGCTAGATCTGGCAGAACTAAAGGCAACGGGGGAAGCAATGGGATTGTCGGGGTCTGCACTAACAGATTACATACAGGAGTTGGAGAGGGATTTTCGCCAAGCAGAAAGGGAAAATAGGAAGGCCGAGATAGAATTGAGAAAAGTGGAGTTGGAGCAGGCTGCGAAGAAACTGGAAGCTAAACAGGCAGTTAAGAAACTTGAAGTTGAGCAAGCTGCTAGGCAACTTGAAGCTGAGCAAGCAGCTAAGAAATTTGAAGCTGAGCAAGCAGCTAAGAAACTTGAAGTTGAACAGGCTGCTAAGAGATTGGAAGCTAAACAAGAAGCTCAGAAAAGGGAGCACGAGTACCGGATGCGGGAACTCGAGCTTAAGAGGCAATCTAGTGAGGAAACTAAGGGAGCAGTGAGAGGTTCCTCTCTCCCTGGCTCAACACCAGTAGGTGGACATAGCTACCATGCTATGAAGTTCCCTCTAGCGATCTACGAGGAGGACAAGGAGAAGATTGACCAGTACCTTCAACGCTTCGAGGCTATGTCCGTTGCAATGGGTCTGGATCGTGACAAATGGAATCTCAAGCTATCCCAAGGATTACGCGGGACCGGTTACGAGGTTTATTCTCGCCTGCCGCCAGGACACGAAAACAATTATGACGAGTTGAAGACGGCTCTGCTGAAACGATTCGAGGTTACGTCACATACCTATCGGAAAAAAATTTCGAGGAGAGAAACGAGAACCGAGGGAGTTGTTCGCCGCCTATAGTCTGCGTCTGACAGCCTATCTCCATAAGTGGATGGATTTGGCTGGGTTCGCGCATGACTATGAGAGTCTGGAAGAGCTCATGGTAGTCGGCCAGATGCGAAATCAAATGTCGAAACCTCTCAGGACATTCTTGGGAGAACAAGGGGCGGAACGAATCGACATGGTGACGAAATTGGCAGAACGGTTCGTCGAGGTCCATGGGGAGGAAGCAGAAAACCTTTCTACAAACACCAAAAGTCAGGAAAAACATAACCTGAAGAAAGCCAAGAGCACGGGAACTAAGAAGGTGGACCCATATGTTAAAACTTCAGAGGAGAGTTTGGAGAAGACGAAGGTGGGAAGCAACAGCACTTCGAGCTCTACACAAAAACGACCATGGTCGGAGAAGTGGTGTTCGATTTGTAAGTCACCTTCTCACAATACGAAGGAATGCAAATCGAAGGCTAAGAGCCCTCACTTCGCAGCATGTCAAGTGACTTCAACGTAGGTGGTCACTGAAAATGTCAAGGTCGACAAGGAAGCTCGCCACCAGGAGAGCTCACTAAAGTCCGGCACTAGAAAATCTAGGACAGGGAAATGGTGCAAACGCTGCAGGTCGAATACGCACAATGCTATTGACCGCAGGGGAAAGTCAGGAGACTCTCAATTCGTCGTGTGCCCCGGGAAACCTAAGGTGGAGCCCACCAAACAGGTCGAGGCCGAGAAAGAGACTCCAGACCAGGATAAACCACCTGTAGTGGAATTGGTAGAAGTTAACGGTCGTCAAGTGGAGTGTTTGTATGACACAGGGCTGGACGGGGAGGCCGTGATTTCTGCGGATCTGGTACATCCAGAACAATTCACAGGTGAGACCATGGAGATACATCCTGCACAGAAGAGGGATGTAGCCATGAAATTGCCCATTGCTAGAGTGGAGATTCGGTCAAGATATGTCACCGGCACCATCAAGGCCGCGGTGTTGACCGATCCCATTTTTCCTGTAATCCTCGGTTGCCGGTATGTCTTTCTGGGAATGCCCAGGGAGCCAATCCATATGGGAGCAATACAGACTCGCTCTCCGACGAGAACGGATGAAGCAGAAGCAAATGTGACTAACCCACTGCCAGGGGAGCTGCGAACTGCCCAGAGTGAGGATGCTACTCTACGTCCTTGCTACAAAAAGCTGCAGAAAAGTGCTGATCCACCCAAACGGGGGCAGTACTATATGAAGAATAGGATACTCTACAGGAGAGCCGGAAGGGGAGACAACCTACATGGTCAGTTGGTGGTCCCGAAGGCCCACCGTTCCCAGATTCTTCATATGGGGCATACCATCTCATTCAGTGGGCATATGGGTATTGCCGCCACGATGCAGCGGATTTTCTGCCATTACTATTGGCCGGGAATGACAGGTGATGTGCGTCGGTATGTGAAGTCATGCCCTGAGTGCCAGAGGGTGGCACTGAAACACTGGACAGCACCGGTGGTCTTGGGTGAAATTCCCATCATGAACTCTCCTTTCGAGAGGGTAGCCATCAATATTGTGGGTCCACTTCCTAGGACTAGGAAGAGGAACATGTACATACTCACCATGGTGGATTGCTGTACAATGTGGGGTGAAGCCATACCGTTGACCACGATTGACTCGAAATGAGTGGCGGACGCACTGATGGAGGCCTTTACAAGATTAGGTTTTCCTGATTAAATACTGATGGACAATGGGTCCCAGTTTTGTGGAAAATTGATGGAGGAGGTATTTAGGGTGTTCCACTCTAATCATTTACATACCAGCCCTTACAACCCACAAGCCAATGGACAAGTAGAGCGTTTCAACGGCACGTTGATGACAATGCTCAGGAAACTGGCACAGGAAACACCTGATAGGTGGGATGGATATATCCCAACAGCACTTTTTGCTTATCGGGAAGTACCTCATGGCTCAACAGGACTACCACCCGCTACGTTGCTGTTTGGTTGTCCAATCAAAGGACCGTTGGAAACCATGTTGAGGAGTTGGATTGAAGAGGGGACGTCAGAAGAAGTGATCTCTTCTTACAAATATGTGGAGGAACTGAAAGAAAAACTTCACAAGGGATGGACTCTGGCGAATCAAAACTTGAAAAAGGCCAGAAAAAGACATGCGGCTTACTACAACCGTAGGTCTAAAGACAGATCTCTAGAGGTGGGAGACAAAGTCTTGTTGCTACTCCCAACGGGAAACAACAAACTGGAGATAGGTTGGCAAGGACCATTTCCCGTGGAAAGGTTGATATCCAGGACCAACTATCAGATCCGGATCCGGGGAAAGTCGAAGATTTTCCATATCAATCTCTTGCGGAAATACGAGGAGAGATCCGGAGACAAAGCAGCTCACCTCATGGCAATGGCAGTTGCAGTGGAGACAGAAGTGGGAACCAACGAGGGCAGGGAATATCCCCTGGTACACCAGGAAACCTACAAGGATGTACAGGTTAACCCTGATCTGACTTCACAGGAGAGGGAAAAGATAACCCAGTTTCTCGAGTCTCATAAGGAGATACTGACTGATAAACCAGGACGAACGAGGTTGGTGGAGTTCGAGATGACTTTGACCACCCAAGAGCCTGTTCGCCAAAAGGTTTACCCAGTGCCATTCTCTAAAGAAAAGGCCCTGGAGGAGGAAATACAGAAACTTCTGGAGGATGACGTGATTGCGCCATCCATATCCCCATACAATGCGGAGGTGGTTTTGTTACGAAAACCAAGTGGAGAACACCGGTTGTGTATAGACTAGCGACTTCTGAACAGTCATACACAATTTCAGGTGGTATCTTTGCCGAATCCAACTCAGTTATTCGCAAGGCTCCATAAGGCAAGGTATTTCTCAAAGGTGGATCTGAGTCGCGGGTATTATCAGATTCCGGTCAAACCAGAGATTCGACCACTTCTGGCTTTCAGTACCCCCAGTGGACATTACGAATTCAAGGTCATGCCCTTTGGACTCAGCAATGCACCTAGTGTGTTTACTCGCATGATGAGGACTTTACTAGATCCCTTACAGGATCCGTCCATCATCTCATTCATGGATGATATTCTGATTTCCAGTGACAGTTTGGATGACCATTTACAATCCTTGGAAAGAGTATTCAATAGGCTCAAGGAAGCAGGGCTTACCGCGCGCCCAACCAAGTGCACGATTGGTTACCAGACTCTGGAATTTCTAGGTCACACCATCACTCCAGGACACCTTGTCCCAGAGGAAAAGAACCTAGAGAAAATCAGAAGTGCTCCAAGGCCAAAAACGAAGAAAGATGTGCGATATTTTCTCTCGTTGTGCGGATTTACCACACATTTATCCCACATTTCACTGAACTGGGTATAACAGTGCTGGAGACTAATGTGATGTGGTGTAAACAGAGCAAACGAGAAGTCATGGCTGTAGCTTCGTGAAATCCCACTTTATTAGTTCATTATAGTTGACATTATCAAATATAAACTGACTCTCGCTCTAGATGTTGACATCACGTCTTGCCGGCTTGATAACTAACTTGTTCTCTACCCTCACGTCACATCGTGACATCCCCTAGTTACGTCTCAGCGGGGTGCTCACCCACTCATTGTTGAATACTAGACCCCCATTGCACACCAAATCCCGATCCCCCATCAGAGAGACTCTGTTATACTGGGAGCTCCATTAACAGAAACCTTGAAAAAGGGATTCCCGGACCAAATCGTTTGGACACCAGAATGTGAGAGTGCCTACAGTCAGTTGAAGGAGGCCTTGGTCAGCAAACCTGTGTTACAGCTCCCGGACCTTTCCAAACCATTTGTGTTGAGAACAGATGCAAGTGGGATTGGGATTGGGGCAGCTTTGTTACAGGAAGGAAAATACGATGCTTCGGGTTTGAAACCAGTAGCATAAGCAAGCAAGAAACATCTCCCGGCTGAGAGGAATTATTCGACCGTCGAGAGAGAGAGAGAGAGAGAGAGAGAGAGAGAGAGAGAGAGAGAGAGAGAGAGAGAGAGAGAGAGAGAGAGAGAGAGAGAGAGAGTGTTTGTCTTTCGTATGGGCCGTACAAAAATTCCAGCCCTATTTGTATGGAGTTCAGTTTCGAGTTCAGTCGGATCATCAACCCTTGATGTTCCTGGCCACTTCTCAGAAGCTCAACGCCCGTTTGATGCGGTGGTCGTTGCTACTTCAGCCATACCACTTTACAGTGGAGTATATACCTGGGAAGGAAAATGTTGGAGCTGATTTCCTGTCTAGACATCCATCTCCTGAAGAAGAGGAATAGATCATCTGGATCAAACCTCCAAGGAGAAAGAGTTGTTGCGGACTACTCTCTTAGGAGGGGGCCTATGTCACGAAAAATAAACTTGATAGTTCGATCGATGAAAAAAAGAGACATTCGTCTGCACAGATACCGGCAACCCTTTGATGTTGTATAGACTGAGGAACAAAATACGTCGCGAAAACTGTCAGCACACGGTCGGCATTTCTGTATGATGTGGGTTGTTCGAGAAACTTACAATGGCACCATCCGTCTACAAGGCGGGAGTCAGCCTTTGAAGTGATAGACGGAATGTCTGGCCAGACGTCGGATGGAGTCTTGTGATGTAGAGAAGGTTCTCTAGATCACTGACAGGAGACTATTTCCCAGATGAAACGGGACACCTGCAAGATGTCCACATTGAGTAGGGAAAAATAAAGAGAAAAACAACTTCTCGACGCCTCTGCGTCTAGACAATTTGGTGACGTCACTCAAGCCCCGATATAAAACCGGTTGAGGTAAACAAGTTGGAGGAGTCGACCAAAAATTCTGAAGTGTTAAAGATCGGCGCAGTATTCCGAGTTGTGTTAATTGAAAGAGACTATAGTGTCAAGAGTGTTGATAATGTATCGGCGGACATAGATCCAGTCTGTGATTGCATAGTCTCAATCATCAACCGGAATAGGCATATGGTATTCTATTAATCATATCTAACTTAGAGTACGATTAGGAATAGAGTACAGTACTGTGCGGTGATATAATGTATTATAGGTGCGGTGATAGAATGATCTATAAGTGCGGTGCTAGAAAGTATTATAGGAGCGTCGGCACCAGTGTCCTATTGTATGGCTTTAACTAGCTTGTGTGATATATAATTTTACTCGGGGAGTTGAGGACAATGTAGTGGGATGATAATTGGAGAGATTGAGGATGGTTGGGAGGGAGGAAGGGAATGTTAAAAGGTAGGATCTTCCAGTAGGGCATCTGCTAGGTTTCTACCCGTTCCTTTATTCTTTCCCGGTGTTGCCATGTAGCAGACCAATGTGATGAGCTATTTGGCCGTATGACAGAGATCGGATCTCTGTTATAGATCTGAGTGCTGCTATTAGCCTACACTCACCTAATTACGGTCAGGATTGAGTTGCTCTCACCATGATGTTCTCTACTCAACAGGTTCCACTTGAGTGTGCGATGATTTATTACCAAGAAGCAGTTTCAAAGTTTTATACAATGGTGGCTCACGGAATGAAGACAGAGGTTACTGAGAGGCTTTTACACGGGGCTCAGAACCTAGTTGGTCTGCAGAAACCTGGCTTCTGCTGAGCCGGACTTGATGAACATAAGTGTTGTGTTTACTGAGTGATAAGCTTCATCACCGAAGATTCATAACTCATATACCAAGGACACACACACACACACACACACACACACACACACATACATATATATATATATATATATATATATATATATATACACACACACACACACACACACACACACACACACACACACACACACACACACACACACACACACACACATCTACCAAGAAACATTAATAGGTTGTTTGTTAAAGAGGGGGGAAATCTTATAATCAGAGACTTGTGAACAGTAGATTTTCCCTAGTGACATTTCAGTTAATTGAAAAATTCTCTGTTCAACAAACATTATTAAACAGAGTAACTTAACCGTGTTTGTTAGAGTGAAGACCAAGATCGAACAGTGTCTAACTGATGACCAACATCCTGTTTGTTCGAGCGTTATCGGAGAAAGTCGTCACGTGGACGGAGAAACATCTTCTGGGTGAGGTTCACTGTCCGGAATACATGGTGCTGTTGTGTGCTCAGCACAGTGGTGTAACAGACTTTGCTCCTGATTCACTGGTCTGATTCTATATACACATTAGAATATTCGACACACATTCTACACATTACACACACACACCTCACACACACACATACTCTTTGTTTTAATAAATTAATTGTTGTATTTATTTGTTAAGGCTAGAGTTGTTGAGTATGTTTTGTTGGGGAAGAATGAGAGGGAGCATGATCCAGGGGTGAGTGAGAGTAAGAAAGAGGTGTCTACAGACTGAGGGAGTTTTGTGGACGGATTCTGGTGGTTTCTCTAGGACAATAATATTGGGTTAAAAAATTGTGGGTGTTGATTCCCCTCACTCCAGGGACGACACTAAAGTAATAAAGGATTACTACGACAATTATTGGGGGCTCGTCCGGGATCTTTGGACAGCGGGATCTCTCGTAAACGTGATCTTTGGACAGCGGGATCTCTCGTAAACGGGATCCTCTGACCGCGGGATCTTCTGACAACGGGGTCTTTTGACACGGGTTCTTGAGTTAGAGGACGGAGATATTGTTAGAGAGAGAATCCAGCTAGAGTGAATGTGGATAGGGGTTAAGACACATATCTTACCTGTTCACACTTCACACGCCTGCATAAGTCTGTGGTCCTGATTCTGCTCTTGTCACTGAGTGATTGTGTTGTGTTGTGGTCTTAAATATATAGATTAACCGTAATTGTTCATTATCTATCTAGGATTTATCTAGGAGTTAATCTACACTCTATCTGCTATCTTACCTCTCGTGAAAATGGCCACTCCTAAGCTAGATCTGGCAGAACTAAAGGCAACGGGGGAAGCAATGGGATTGTCGGGGTCTGCACTAACAGATTACATACAGGAGTTGGAGAGGGATTTTCGCCAAGCAGAAAGGGAAAATAGGAAGGCCAAGATAGAATTGAGAAAAGTGGAGTTGGAGCAGGCTGCGAAGAAACTGGAAGCTAAACAGACAGTTAAGAAACTTGAAGTTGAGCAAGCTGCTGGCAACTTGAAGCTGAGCAAGCAGCTAAGAAATTTGAAGCTGAGCAAGCAGCTAAGAAACTTGAAGTTGAACAAGCTGCTAAGAGATTGGAAGCTAAACAAGAAGCTCAGAAAAGGGAGCACGAGTACCGGATGCGGGAACTCGAGCTTAAGAGGCAATCTAGTGGGGAAACTAAGGGAGCAGTGGGAGGTTCCTCTCTCCCTGGCTCAACACCAGTAGGTGGCCATAGCTACCATGCTATGAAGTTCCCTCTAGCGATCTACGAGGAGGACAAGGAGAAGATTGACCAGTACCTTCAACGCTTCGAGGCTATGTCCGTTGCAATGGGTCTGGATCGTGACAAATGGAATCTCAAGCTATCCCAAGGATTACGCGGGACCGGTTACGAGGTTTATTCTCGCCTGCCGCCAGGACACGAAAACAATTATGACGAGTTGAAGACGGCTCTGCTGAAACGATTCGAGGTTACGTCACATACCTATCGGAAAAAATTTCGAGGAGAGAAACGAGAACCGAGGGAGTTGTTCGCCGCCTATAGTCTGCGTCTGACAGCCTATCTCCATAAGTGGATGGATTTGGCTGGGTTCGCGCATGACTATGAGAGTCTGGAAGAGCTCATGGTAGTCGACCAGATGCGAAATCAAATGTCGAAACCTCTCAGGACATTCTTGGGAGAACAAGGGGCGGAACGAATCGACATGGTGACGAAATTGGCAGAACGGTTCGTCGAGGTCCATGGGGAGGAAGCAGAAAACCTTTCTACAAACACCAAAAGTCAGGAAAAACATAACCTGAAGAAAGCCAAGAGCACAGGAACTAAGAAGGTGGACCCATATGTTAAAACTTCAGAGGAGAGTTTGGAGAAGACGAAGGTGGGAAGCAACAGCACTTCGAGCTCTACACAAAAACGACCATGGTCGGAGAAGTGGTGTTCGATTTGTAAGTCACCTTCTCACAATACGAAGGAATGCAAATCGAAGGCTAAGAGCCCTCACTTCGCAGCATGTCAAGTGACTTCAACGTAGGTGGTCACTGAAAATGTCAAGGTCGACAAGGAAGCTCGCCACCAGGAGAGCTCACTAAAGTCCGGCACTAGAAAATCTAGGACAGGGAAATGGTGCAAACGCTGCAGGTCGAATACGCACAATGCTATTGACCGCAGGGGAAAGTCAGGAGACTCTCAATTCGTCGTGTGCCCCGGGAAACCTAAGGTGGAGCCCACCAAACAGGTCGAGGCCGAGGAAGAGACTCCAGACCAGGATAAACCACCTGTAGTGGAATTGGTAGAAGTTAACGGTCGTCAAGTGGAGTGTTTGTATGACACAGGGCTGGACGGGGAGGCCGTGATTTCTGCGGATCTGGTACATCCAGAACAATTCACAGGTGAGACCATGGAGATACATCCTGCACAGAAGAGGGATGTAGCCATGAAATTGCCCATTGCTAGAGTGGAGATTCGGTCAAGATATGTCACCGGCACCATCAAGGCCGCGATGTTGACCGATCCCATTTTTCCTGTAATCCTCGGTTGCCGGTATGTCTTTCTGGGAATGCCCAGGGAGCCAATCCATATGGGAGCAATACAGACTCGCTCTCCGACGAGAACGGATGAAGCAGAAGCAAATGTGACTAACCCACTGCCAGGGGAGCTGCGAACTGCCCAGAGTGAGGATGCTACTCTACGTCCTTGCTACAAAAAGCTGCAGAAAAGTGCTGATCCACCCAAACGGGGGCAGTACTATATGAAGAATAGGATACTCTACAGGAGAGCCGGAAGGGGAGACAACCTACATGGTCAGTTGGTGGTCCCGAAGGCCCACCGTTCCCAGATTCTTCATATGGGGCATACCATCTCATTCAGTGGGCATATGGGTATTGCCGCCACGATGCAGCGGATTTTCTGCCATTACTATTGGCCGGGAATGACAGGTGATGTGCGTCGGTATGTGAAGTCATGCCCTGAGTGCCAGAGGGTAGCACTGAAACACTGGACAGCACCGGTGGTCTTGGGTGAAAGCCCATCATGAACTCTCCTTTCGAGAGGGTAGCCATCAATATTGTGGGTCCACTTCCTAGGACTAGGAAGAGGAACATGTACATACTCACCATGGTGGATTGCTGTACAATGTGGGGTGAAGCCATACCGTTGACCACGATTGACTCGAAACGAGTGGCGGACGCACTGATGGAGGCCTTTACAAGATTAGGTTTTCCTGATTAAATACTGATGGACAATGGGTCCCAGTTTTGTGGAAAATTGATGGAGGAGGTATTTAGGGTGTTCCTCTCTAATCATATACATACCAGCCCTTACCACCCACAAGCCAATGGACAAGTAGAGCGTTTCAACGGCACGTTGATGACAATGCTCAGGAAACTGGCACAGGAAACACCTGATAGGTGGGATGAATATATCCCAACAGCACTTTTTGCTTATCGGGAAGTACCTCATGGCTCAACAGGACTACCACCCGCTACGTTGCTGTTTGGTTGTCCAATCAAAGGACCGTTGGAAACCATGTTGAGGAGTTGGATTGAAGAGGGGACGTCAGAAGAAGTGATCTCTTCTTACAAATATGTGGAGGAACTGAAAGAAAAACTTCACAAGGGATGGACTCTGGCGAATCAAAACTTGAAAAAGGCCAGAAAAAGACATGCGGCTTACTACAACCGTAGGTCTAAAGACAGATCTCTAGAGGTGGGAGACAAAGTCTTGTTGCTACTCCCAACGGGAAACAACAAACTGGAGATAGGTTGGCAAGGACCATTTCCCGTGGAAAGGGTGATATCCAGGACCAACTATCAGATCCGGATCCGGGGAAAGTCGAAGATTTTCCATATCAATCTCTTGCGGAAATACGAGGAGAGATCCGGAGACAAAGCAGCTCACCTCATGGCAATGGCAGTTGCAGTGGAGACAGAAGTGGGAACCAACGAGGGCAGGGAATATCCCCTGGTACACCAGGAAACCTACAAGGATGTACAGGTTAACCCTGATCTGACTTCCCAGGAGAGGGAAAAGATAACCCAGGTTCTCGAGTCTCATAAGGAGATACTGACTGATAAACCAGGACGAACGAGGTTGGTGGAGTTCGAGATGACTTTGACCACCCAAGAGCCTGTTCGCCAAAAGGTTTACCCAGTGCCATTCTCTAAAGAAAAGGCCCTGGAGGAGGAAATACAGAAACTTCTGGAGGATGACGTGATTGCGCCATCCACATCCCCATACAATGCGGAGGTGGTTTTGTTACGAAAACCAAGTGGAGAACACCGGTTGTGTATAGACTACCGACTTCTGAACAGTCATACACAATTTCAGGTGGTATCTTTGCCGAATCCAACTCAGTTATTCGCAAGGCTCCATAAGGCAAGGTATTTCTCAAAGGTGGATCTGAGTCGCGGGTATTATCAGATTCCGGTCAAACCAGAGATTCGACCACTTCTGGCTTTCAGTACCCCCAGTGGACATTACGAATTCAAGGTCATGCCCTTTGGACTCAGCAATGCACCTAGTGTGTTTACTCGCATGATGAGGACTTTACTAGATCCCTTACAGGATCCGTCCATCATCTCATTCATGGATGATATTCTGATTTCCAGTGACAGTTTGGATGACCATTTACAATCCTTGGAAAAAGTATACAATAGGCTCAAGGAAGCAGGGCTTACCGCGCGCCCAACCAAGTGCACGATTGGTTACCAGACTCTGGAATTTCTAGGTCACACCATCACCCCAGGACACCTTGTCCTAGAGGAAAAGAACCTAGAGAAAATCAGAAGTGCTCCAAGGCCAAAAACGAAGAAAGATGTGCGATCTTTTCTCTCGTTGTGCGGATTTTACCACACATTTATCCCACATTTCACTGAACTGGGTATAACAGTGCTGGAGACTAATGTGATGTGGTGTAAACAGAGCAAACGAGAAGTCATGGCTGTAGCTTCGTGAAATCCCACTTTATTAGTTCATTATAGTTGACATTATCAAATATAAACTGACTCTCGCTCTAGATGTTGACATCACGTCTTGCCGGCTTGATAACTAACTTGTTCTCTACCCTCACGTCACATCGTGACATCCCCTAGTTACGTCTCAGCGGGGTGCTCACCCACTCATTGTTGAATACTAGACCCCCATTGCACACCAAATCCCGATCCCCCATCAGAGAGACTCTGTTATACTGGGAGCTCCATTAACAGAAACCTTGAAAAAGGGATTCCCGGACCAAATCGTTTGGACACCAGAATGTGAGAGTGCCTACAGTCAGTTGAAGGAGGCCTTGGTCAGCAAACCTGTGTTACAGCTCCCGGACCTTTCCAAACCATTTGTGTTGAGAACAGATGCAAGTGGGATTGGGATTGGGGCAGCTTTGTTACAGGAAGGAAAATACGATGCTTCGGGTTTGAAACCAGTAGCATAAGCAAGCAAGAAACATCTCCCGGCTGAGAGGAATTATTCGACCGTCGAGAGAGAGAGAGAGAGAGAGAGAGTGTTTGTCTTTCGTATGGGCCGTACAAAAATTCCAGCCCTATTTGTATGGAGTTCAGTTTCGAGTTCAGTCGGATCATCAACACTTGATGTTCCTGGCCACTTCTCAGAAGCTCAACGCCCGTTTGATGCGGTGGTCGTTGCTACTTCAGCCATACCACTTTACAGTGGAGTATATACCTGGGAAGGAAAATGTTGGAGCTGATTTCCTGTCTAGACATCCATCTCCTCAAGAAGAGGAATAGATCATCTGGATCAAACCTCCAAGGAGAAAGAGTTGTTGCGGACTACTCTCTTAGGAGGGGGCCTATGTCACGAAAAATAAACTTGATAGTTCGATCGATGAAAAAAAGAGACATTCGTCTGCACAGATACCGGCAACTCTTTGATG